>CASHTH010003973.1:0-41620 GCA_030341885.1 Geodia barretti | reverse complement strand
CGATCGCGGTCTTCCCTTTCGTCTTCCCAGTGCGCCGGTTCGGGTGGCCTAGCGGGTCGTGACGGATGGCCGGGATGATCGTTGACGTGAGGTCGACGGCCCTCCTGAACGTTCGACGGCTGCGCTCGAGCATCGCCGCCCGATCGGCCGATTCGGCGCAGATGGACCAAATGTCCATGAGCGGCGGCGGGGAATCCGAGTTCCGAAACAACGAGACGAGCCGCCGCCGCGAATACTCCCGAACCGAGGCCGATCCGGTGGACCAGAACGACCCGCAACGCAAATCTAAGGGCCGCATAAGACAGATCGCGAACACATGGGCAGGGTTCGAAAACATCGGACCCTTCATGCCGTAGTGCTGTATCCGAGAGCAATCACGGCCAAATAATAGTCGACCGCGATCGGGCGGGGGGGGCGCTGCCGGACGTTGGGTGAACTTCATGGGAGTTTTCAACCGGATATGCTCACCAAGGGGCGGCGGGTTTCGGATGAGACCACCAGGCGGGGAAGTTTCCGGGGAGGTTTTGAAGTGGCATTGCGAATGGCGCTCTTGTCGGGCATGCGGCGGCATGGGGCTTCGGCACGTTCACGGAATGGCGGAGACTGCGAATACGTTCGGGTCGCGTGATCTGGTTGCGGTCTGCGACCTTCATCACGCGGCCGCCGCTCACGTTTGCCAGGGAGGGCTAAAGAGCTGTTTGGCCGGGAAGCCGGTTAGTCACACCGATTTCCGCCAAACTACTCGTATTAGTGAGGCCAGCCTCGCTGCGTGTGTGGACATCACACCGACACTCGAAGATGCGTAGCGATGGTTAGGGTGCTTGGTTCGTTAGTGTGTCTGTCTGTCTGTTACCACGTTTTCTGCCACCACGCGCAATGAGGCAACAAAATAGCGATACCAAAAGGTTCAGCGCTACACTGGCTTGATTCGTAAGAGTACTAGATATGACGTGAAAACCTAGTGATAAAGTTAATATGCAAATTAGCACTGGCTTACCTCGACCTGTTCTGCGTACCTAGGAGCCACAAGAAATCACAACTAAGGTCGTGTATTGACCCACGCATGCAATCTACTAGTGTGTAGCAGGTCCGTGTGACATTCTCCACTATATAGCTACTAGGTGGAGAATACAAGTAAATGCGTACTGCAAGCCCAGCCCAAGTGTTTGTGTAAACTGTTTTTACAGGTACCATGTACTTCACTTATGACATACCTTTCTACCGTACTTGTACCACAGAAGCCCTATAAATCAAAGGCACCCCACGCAGTGTATGCGCGGAAGACAACTTATTAGTTGCATGCCATGGTGTATGGTGTGCTGACTCAGCCATACACTCACATGTGGTGTATGAGCTCTGTACACCATCCTAATAAGTTGTCTTAGTGCGCATTCCTGTGGTACAAATTGGTTACACTACACCCACTCGATGGTTTAGTGCATGCACTATATACTCTAGTGTATGTCCACTAAACCGGCTCGTGTGTATAGTGTAACCTATATTTAGTGCATAGCTGATTCGAATCGACCAATCAGATTTGTTAGTACGAGGTTCCTGATTTCTCATATGCACTCGTGAGCTAACAAAGTAACATGAAAACAGATATGAAACCTTGTTTTTCTGTTGATTTCAAACAAGTTCAACAGCATTTCATGTAGGAAATGTATACGCAAAACATGATCTGTACAAAATGTTGATCAAAATAACTGATATCTTGATTTTCTTTTTCCACAAGACAGTTTTCTGTGTCTGCTTTGAGCCCAACTCCCTCCTTGCCATGTTAGTAGATAGCCAGGCAGCTCACGCCCGCCCACAAACCACCGCACGCAAATAAGGGGGTGGGGTACCGCAAGCGAGTGCGCGCGACAAAGCTATGAGTCACGGTGAAACGCCTCGGTATAGCAGCCGCACAGCGTCTGAATCTCCACTCTGCACTCTCTCGATTGTAATGGTTCGCGCAGGTCTCCTGTCGCGTTTTTTCTGATTAGAGCGGCGGAGCAGCGTATCCTAGCGTTCGGCGTTCAATAGTCCCGCACGAGATGACGGTCTTGCGCTCTCGTCTCTGCTCGTCCCTCTGTTGAAACGCGGCTGTGGGCCTATACAGAGATGATTGGCTCTGCAACTAAACATGTTATGTACTCCGTATACTCGGGACATACCGGATTCAATTGAAACCCTCAGGCCATCCGCGTAGTGCCCTCGCTGCTCGCGGGGACACTACAAACGCGGAGGCCGTCGGGTTCATTGAAATCCGGTATGTCCCTCGCACGTAGTACATAACATATATATGTAGCATGTTTACACCTTTTACTTCACATTACAATAACATGAACACTTGTATATACCGGCAGACTACTACATGAATGCCAGGAAGCGTTTGTGTAAACTGTTTATACAGGTATAGTGTACTTCACTTACAACATACCTTTCTACCATATATGGTAGCATGTTTACACAGTACCTTTTGCTTCATTACGCTACCAATAACATGAACACTTGTGCCAATCAGACTACTACTACATGAGCCTATCATGTGACATGTACAAGATACAAGGACTTGTATACTCAGGGGGGACACCCTATCAGTTGTGCACACACACATGCACATGGAAATGTGGGTACAAT
This sequence comes from Geodia barretti, assembly GCA_030341885.1. Taxonomy (NCBI): domain Eukaryota; kingdom Metazoa; phylum Porifera; class Demospongiae; order Tetractinellida; family Geodiidae; genus Geodia; species Geodia barretti. Next base: position 38,995 of record CASHTH010003973.1, on the reverse strand, counting down.
GTGGCATAAATGGACTCACCTGGTGGATAGTAATGATTTCTTGGTAAAAGGACTCCAAGTAGCATGAACTCAGTTCTACAACCTAGTGGCCAGATAGTTAGGTGAATGGTATGACCTTGAATCGCTGTTGTGTATAAATGTATTTTCATTGACTAGTATTTGTTCTTGCACGCACATCGAACTGGACATACTAGTAAAATATTTGTTCTCGAAATATGATTGTAATCTACTGTCTCAATTGAAAATGCATATAAATTGCATCCAGGTCCACTGACAGCAGTAGGTGGTTTGAGAGTCACCAGCAATGCCAGCTCAGTGACCATCTCGTGGAGTGCTCCATTCTCTCTGGATGTGACTGGTGTTGATCCTGATATCTGGTACTCTGTCCTCATCTACAATGTGACAGATGAGAACAACCCAACAGCCATCCTCTGTACTGACTGTATCAATATCACTGAGACACACTACACCTTCACTCCCGACTACCTCAGTCCTTGTCATGTGTACAACTTCTCTGTCATCCCCCTCAATGGAGCTGGCCAGGGAGAGAGCAGTGGTAATGTTACATGGGAAGGTGAGTTTTGTTTGGAACATATAAATGAAATCTGGAGACAATGTATGGAGCGTCTGGAATAGTAAGCTGTGCTTAGAGAGTGTGTGTGGCTTATGTTCATGCTAGAAGATTGTGATGCAGTAGTGCCTTTAGCTTGCTTTAGCTTCAATCTCAAATGTCTGGTAGCTATGCCTTTGCAGCTGATCACAAGTTCTGACATACATAAGAACACCCTACCTCGATAGATACACATTAGTAAGCTGATCAATCCTTTTTTGGTAAAGTTTCTCATCATATCTCGTACTTGTATAGTAAAACATTTACATTAACATACGCAAAGTGAAAGGGCTCTTCTTTCACAATAGTTTCTCTTCCAAGAGAGAAGGTTAAGGCCAGAGATGATGGTGACAACCGTGATGTCACATTTGAATTTGTAAGTGATACGATACGTTATAGCTAATACGTAAATGTACCAATACATTAGTCAATGTTGGGCCAAAGGTAGTATCCATGTACACGCGTTGATGAGTGGGGGCCATGTGGGAAAGTGCGGTTGGGGCAGACTCTTCATTTTCTTGAATGTGCTGTCACATGCTCAGTCATAGGTGTCGATCCGACCCAGGGAAGTCTTTTTAAAAATATTGCACTAGGTGTTGTTTAATTCTTTGCTTCGCCTTTATCTTTAGTGGTTTATGGGACATTTGCCATACCATAGGTGCAAGCGAAAAATCTGTTGACTCTGTCTGTTCGAAATGCTAATGGAGTGATTGACACCAAACATATTGGAAATAAAACGGTGCTATTCACCATACCTGCTGATGGGGAGTATACAGCAATTCTTGGGATTTGTGGAAAAGAGGAGACACATAATTTCAGTAAGATAATTTTAGCTGTCAAACAAAGTTCTAGCTTTCTTATTTTGGAGATTTTATGAGCAAACACACGTGTGGCAGCATTGTAGCTACTAAACTTGTATGCTTCATCTTGCGGTTTATGTAATCCCTATAGCCACCTTTGATGTTCAACGACCCCATGCAGTTGCAACAGATGATGGTAGTATGATTAAAGTAACTGGAGAGTTCATCAATAAATCTCGTGCTAAAGGATCTTTCTTAGCCCTTCAATCCAATTTCAGCACTAAGATCACCTTCATTGTACTAAAGAGGAATGGAATTAATAATATTTTTTCTGAAACGATTTCTATGCCCCCTTCATTTTATGCTGTTTATGTACATGATCTGGAAGAGAATTCACTCCCAAACATGCATCCTGCTAACCCTGTTCCTGATATTGTTCAAATAAAAGACAAAGGTAAGTTTTTTTTCTGAGTACAATACACCAGACTGACAATGCTATGTTGTTCTGAACACAGATTATGAGGCAATGAATGTTGAGGACCTGAAGAATGCCAGTATAGTTAGCAATGGCTCAACTGTTACAATCAACTGTGCACCTAAGAACTCCTGTGTTGTGATCTACGGAGCATATGGCAACGACACCTTAAACATATTTACCAAAATGTTTCCTCTCCATCTAAGTCTTAATCCTGACAATTATTCCTTTGCTTTATTCAAAAGAAAAGACCACAATGATATTGATGAAAGGCCCTTTATGAACAAATTTTTAGTAGTTGAAAGAGCAAAATCTTCATCTCCACCTGCCTTTGGTAAATAGTTTTGGTCTGTCTGTTAAATTTTTACCAAGTAGTACTGCCAACTATAGAGCCTATACTAAGGAATCACCACATGCATTGCTGTGCACATGTGTTTTACATTTTAGTTGGCTACACCATCAAAATTGCTCATTACATCCAGGCATTAAACACCTTTTGCACACATAGATGGTGAAAACATGTCAACAGAAGTTGCAGTTGGAGTTGCTGTTGGAGTGATTGTCATCATTCTCTTTGTGATTGCAACTGTGGCTATATGTCTTGCTTTTAGGCACAAACCTACTAAAATGGTAGAATGTCATAATGTAGCTTATTTCATTCTTAAGATCTCTCTTCCTCCAGCCCGTCCAAGAGAGTGGTGCTGATACCTCTACATCACAATTTCTTGACAACAGAGCTACTACTCATGTCAGCTGATGTTTACATGATAGTTACATGATGCATGTTATGATCCTCTCTCTCCTCAGAAAATGGCCCGTTCTCAATATGCTGAGATGGAACCTCTTCCTACCAACAGGCCAAAACCCCCCAATATTGAGACCAAGACACAGGGCCCCTATGTTGATGTCCTACCTATTGCCGCTACTCCTATGACTGGCAATGGCAACCGAGGTTAGTTGTGATAGCACCATGTAGGTAATTGTAAGGCTATGTTCTACTACCTAATGCAGACAAGAAGAATGCAGACAAGGCAACACCCAAAGGTTGAAAGACTGCAATGCACCGTTACTTGTCTTACATCATTACATGTCTCCCCACCCCCTAGGACCCCCCACAGTGGAGTCAGTGATGTCACTGTTGTGGGGTGTGGCTGGTCGCTGGAAGATGATAGCAGAGGGTCTGGAGTTTGAAGAGGATATGATTGATGAGATAGACACCAACAACGACATGAATGAGGGCTGTCTGCAGGTGTGTGTGGAGATGTGGGTTTTCAAACTACAGCCATCCTGGGAGAAACTGTCTCATGTACTGAGATATCTGGGGGAAGAGGAACTGGCCCGTCAGGCCGGGAGTGAAGATGGTGTACCCCATCACAGTGGACAAGGTATAATTATATTACTTGTTGTTTGAAAGCTCTTCAATCACAAGTAGATTCCTGGTATCTAAATTTCACTGTACAAAGTATATATAAGCATATAATGAGGGAAGCCAACATGGGGCAAATATGTTGCACATCTGCCACAAAATATCATTGACTTCAATCATTGTGAAGAGTTTTGCTCGTGACTGTGGCACCCCTTTGAGACGGTTGGGTCCACCAGTTTTCGGAATGTGCATCTTTTCACGTATTCATTATGGCAACTGCACGATTAACTTGTGTCCAACCTCCTCAGTGTGATACATTAGCTAGATGCTATAATAATCTGTTGTACATGTGTTTCAATGTATGTGTGTTACGTCCAGGCCAGCCACAACCTATTCAATCCTGTGATGGTGGTCAGAAGACTGAGGACCCTAGCAAAGGCAGCAGTGAAGTGGTGCCCGGAGGTCAATTGGGAGTAGTCCCTACTGAAACAAAAAAGACTGAGAATGAAATAGCCAAAGTTGGTTTATGTCTGTTTTCAGCTCTGCATTAGAACTATAAACATTGCATTCCAAGATAATGTCAGGGGAGCTGGAGCAAGAGGCCAGACATTCCTCTACTCCACAAAAGGACTTTGAGAAGGGTCTTGATAGTGGAGTGGTGAGTGGCTCTGCAGACCTCAGCTCAATGGAGGTTAGGAGTTCCCCCCTGGAACTCAGCTCAGTGGAGGTGGAAAATGGTCGGGACAGTGGTAAGCCATGTAATTTGGATAATGCTACTCTGTGTGTTGTGTGGTGTTATTCTGCCTTGTCAACCACGCTGCCTTCCTGTGTGAGAGTACGACAGAATGAGTAGTTGAACCACGTGGCATTGTCGATCGCTTAGTGGAACTTCTGCGCATGTTTGTTCATTTGCCAAATTCCTTGTAGATGATGACTTGCCTTTTGTGGCTACAGTACCAGTGGATACAGAAGTCAACTCAGCCTGTGTTTCACAATCGTTAACCATACAGAAAAGTGACACACGTAATTTCTGATTTCTAAGTCTATTGTGGCTGTGAAGATGTTACATCCTCACAGAACGAACAGCTCAGCCTGCTGATAATGACAATTGTGTGATGGTGACTGGAGTTAAGGAAAAGAAGACAATCCCTGGTGAAGAGGATATCAGGGGACCCATGCCGGTACTACAATAGCATGAGTCATACAAATGCCTTTCTGGATTCATTTTATCCCAGTTCATGCAGCATATCGAATTCTCTGCCGTTATCTGTATACTCAGCTGAGTCAATTTCCTCATTAACATCATTAATTGATTGGTTACATCAGAATCATAGTTACATTTAGGTAGTGTACACCATGTTTTAGCCTAGAGCTACTGTGTTCACTTTATATATTTTTAAATCTCATTAACACTGAAATTACTCTCGTGTATGAAGCCCAACAAGCAGTCAAGAGTTGAAAAACATGCTGCACTAGTGGTTCTGCCTTTTAAAGCTCTACAGGAAGAGGATGTCATCAGTGGGAATAATGTGAATGGTCAGCAACATTCTCTAACTTATTGTTCTATGCATCTATATACCACTATAATATGTGTCTACTCAGGTGATCCTGACTCTGATGATGGGGAAATGACTAGTGTACAGGGAGCAGACCATTCTCCTGAGTTCATCTCTCCTCAGACTGTTTCTAGCACGGTCAAAGTAATTGCCAATACGTGTATATATAGCTGTTATACCGTTCTATAATAGGCTGAAGACTCTGGTGACCAACCTGAGGTAGGAAGTGAGGTGTGCACAGGTGGGTCTGCACATCAAATGAAGACAGTCTCCCCTCCACTTTCTCAAGGTCAGCCAATGTACTTTGAATAGCAATGCATGTGACCACATTACACATTACACATTTTTGCCCATATCAGCTAGCTTTAGAAGTTTCATGTGCTTTAGAAACGATTCGAGATATACTTGGCTGTAATGGAAGTCTTCAACCTGTAGAGGCAAGGGCTGATGAGAAGCACCCAAATGAAGGTATATATACACTTCTTGCTCTGCTGTACTTATTGATCTCAAGTCTTTGTGTATGTGTGTACTTACGTAGCCCCAGCCAGGAAGACACAAACAAGATACTCCTGGCCCCAGAAACTGCCGTCAAAGCCCATTCCATCCCAACCTCCTCCAGAGACCGAGTCTCAGCAGCCGCAGGAGAAGAGCAGCTGTCCCCCACATGCACCAGCTCCAAGACTTTCACCCAGGCCTGGGGGAAAAGGTACTTGGCTTGATGTGGAAATATACACTTCAAACTATTATATGCCCTTCTCCACAGAGAACTACTGTGAGAAGGTTGTGAGCCAGGGACCCGACTCCCTGTGGGACCTTCGGTTGAGGTCCCTCCATCGGTCTTACTCTGTGTAACATCACAGCCCAAGACTTTAGCTGTTATGAAGGAACCTCACCTGATGTCAGCTATTATAAAAAGTTGTGTCATGCCTTGAGTAGTGTAGTGATGTATAATAGTGATGCACCTACAAAACATTATATTATTCTGCTCTGCTCCAAAAATTAACCATTGGCACGCTTGCGCAGCGAGGGTTACTGTAGTTGTCGTGTGTGTCTGTATGTTATATACTCACGATTCGATCAGCATCGGAAATATAATATGTATGTACGGTTATTTTATGCAATGGCGGTTCAGAGGAGGTTAAGTTGTGCAAGCGTGCGTCATCGCTTGCATCACGTGCGCCTTATTCGCCCAAGCAACCAAACCCAGTCAACCCGCACTTTCTGCAGAACGGCACACTGGCGTTTGCAAGGCAACGAGTGTTCTCCGTGGTACACACTTGGACATTATTAACAATCGAGGGATAGCAAGGTCTTGGCCCGCCTGAACACCAGCCAGAGCCACTTCCTTTCGTAGCTACGATACTTGATTACATTATAACCGCATGCGCGGACAGCTTAGGAATGTTGATTGTGCGCGCGCTACACCTCATCCTCCTCTGATCCTCTTGGCGCGGTCGCGCTTTTGAAATATAAGCGCATGCGCGAGAAGGGTCCGGTAAATAACTATGCCTCTCCGCGAGCCAGGTTACACCAACTACGATCTCGACTATATTACGTAGGCGCATGCTTGACTGCCCAACTCTTTTTCACCACTCTAATGGAGGATACTTGTAGTCCTAAGCTATTTCTGGCATCGTTACTTGTCATCGGTTTATCGTTACCTATGCTTGCTCAAGGTAAATGATTTGATGTAACAGCCTAATTTGAATTTCCCACCAACTCCACAGAGATATTCCGTGCTCCAGAAAATACGACTGTTTACCTAGATCAGTCAGTGGTGTTCACTTGTGAGGCAAGGAGTAGTCTCTCTAGTTGGTTGATCAATGGAACACTGCCAGAACACCTACCATCTGGGACAATTAGCGATCTCTACCTTACCTCCACCAATACTGATGAAGGCAATAGACTGTTAACACTCAACTTTCCAGCAAAAGCATGGTACAACACAACTAGGGTGCAGTGCATTACCAGAACACTTGGTGGTTCTTCAGCAGAGAGTAATACTGCAACATTGATGATTCAAGGTAGTTACGTTTTAGTCCCAAATGCTTAATTTTAATTAATATTGTCACAGGTCCACTGTCAGCAGTCACTGTTCTGAGTTCCATTAGCAATGCCAGTTCAGTGACCATCTCGTGGAGTGCTCCATTCTCTCTGGATGTGACTGGTGTTGATCCTGATATCTGGTACTCTGTCCTCATCTACAATGTGACAGATGAGAACAACCCAACAGCCATCCTCTGTACTGACTGTATCAATATCACTGAGACACACTACACCTTCACTCCTGACTACCTCAGTCCTTGTCATGTGTACAACTTCTCTGTCATCCCTCTGAATGGAGCTGGCCAGGGAGAGAACACCTATCTTACTAGTTCCTTACATGAGTATACTCTATCAGGTAAGTTGATCTTTAGTTAACCATGGTCATAATACATTTTGTATAGATCATAGGTATCTGTCAGATCATGAGGCGAATATTACAGTCTTCAAAAAACCGAGAAATGTGTTTCAACTTATGATTACGGCACAACTCTTCATGATAAACAACACAGGTACTCTGGCGAATAAAATGTTTTTCAATGTTTGTCTGTTTGCATTTTCAGTGTTGTGCTTTCAGAAACACTTCAAACTCTACTACAACAGTAGTACTCAGGAACAATGTCCATCAGTAGTATCAGTGGTTTCCCCAGAGCTAACTCCAGGTGACATCTGGCTAATACAATCTGAGGTGGTCCTGAAGAGAGACTGTAACTACACTGTCCATGTAGCCTCTCCTAGTGAAGCCTTGGACTCCAGCAGAATATTCTCAATCAGTGAGTAAGAAGATGGCTTGTTACCGAACCATAGATTTATTAGTGTAACTTGAACACACACACACACACACATCTCATAAAATGTTCCAGATACGAGAGTTGTCAGGGTTGAAGTTGGTGAACTTGAGGGAGAGGTAGTGGTAAGGTGTGTGTTCAGACACACCCTCTCCCAGAGGTGCTATGTGCAGCTGGTGAGTAGTGAGGTGGAGGGAGGGTTCCAGGAGGGAGGGTGTGTGGAGGGGGAGGGAGAAGGTGTCCACAGGTTCCCTGGCCTCCTCCCTGCTACATACACTGTGTTGGTCTACGGTCTGGTGGCAGGGGAGGGGGGACTCTTGTTCTCCAGCTCCTGGAGATCCCGACTACATCACTGTAGCTACTGTCCATGGTCCCCACCCATCCTCTGCCAACAATCAACCTTCTCCTACTGATAAGATGACAAGTACGTCCATCCTCAGTACAAATTGTGTGGTACATAAACTTGTGTATTTTATATATCTCAGTGCCACATGTTACTCCAAATCCCTGGTGTGCTGAAGGTAAACAGTCATGCTCAATTCTAGTATATATCTTTATCGATACAAACAGGAATTGGTGTTGGTGTATGTATGGGAGCTATTGCTACATGCATTTTGTTTGTGATGGGGATCATTGTAGTAAAAGTGCTCAAGAAACACAGAGAAAGAATGAAAGGTAACTTCTGAGTTTATTTTTCTTGTTTTACACGTTTCCTCTTTGGAACAGTGGCTAAGTCATCAGCAGCATCTTCCCAACGTGTGACAATGGAGAAGAACATGGCATATGAGTTGCATAAACCACAGCATCGGAGAAAAGGCCACACTGCACCTCAACAGTACTGTCAAACCCCAAACCCTATATATGAAGATTTGAAGTAATGTGTGTAATCTGCCATCGGTTTGTTTTCATTATCTGCCTTTTTACCCAGTGCACCTATATAATTATGCTGTGTTATCCATCAAAGTATTTTTACATCTCACTGTGAGCATAATCCTTTTAAGCTCTACAACGTTAACTGACAAGCTGATTTTAACAACTGAATTTCTGCCTATGTTTACAATGGGCTAGCATTGCAACTACCATTATAACATGTACTATTTGCAACTGGAAGTCCCACTTCATATCAGGTGAAACAAAGAACAGAGATGAGAATCAGAGCAGCGTGTGAAATACAACATGTGAGCCACACCCCTTTATTCATGGAGTATGAGTCGGGGCACGCGTCCCGCCAGGCCATAGCAGCTTCAGTGGCTGGGCTATGCACAAGCATGTGCACATTCCTGCATGCAGTATATAAATATCAAAAACACTCAATCTATGTCATTATACCAGGGTGTGGAAAGGAATACAGTGTATAGCACAAACCGTATATAGGAGACTACAAAAGTACATAGTAATATAATGCTAAGAATGGTGCATTAGGAATAAGATGCTGTACCTAGTATACATAGTATATTGCTGTTTCAATAGCAGCTGTGGCTGGTCTAGAGATACAGGCCAAGGCTATTGACAGGAACTGCCATAGAAGCTCTCATTACAGTTTCCAAATCCGAGATCCACATTAATGTGCAATGACTTTATGAGCTCTACATGGTAATTGCCTGTGAAAACCAAGCCAAGACACGTAATACACTACCACACTCAAATCCCACAAACCTAGCCATGGATCCTGGCAGATTTCAGGAGTCGTCCCTCCTTTCTTCCTCCTGCGGCACTTGCTTACCAAATGTGTGGCCTGGACAAGTGGCTTTGAATGGGGTACTTTCTGGGGCCTTTGGATTTGACCTGAAAATAAAACAAAACCAGTGGACATGGAAGCAGTTAAAAAAAGAAGATATTACCCAGGAACAATGAAGATGCATTCTTAGTCTCCTCCAGCAGTGGCTCAGGCCTCAGACCCAAAGTTCCTGGCACACTGGTACCCACACTGCCTTGTCTCCCAGATACCATGGTGATATCGGCTGTTATAAAAAAAAAACGTCAAAAGGTAAGCAGTAACCAAATTTAGTTTTGACCATTATCCACTTATCTAGTGCCCAGCTTTTTTCTGGGAAAAAGAAAGAAAAGGCATGGGAGTAACACAGAAAGGGACAGATACAGAACTTTGTAGTCCAACTTCAAACAATCCTGTATTCTCATGTGGGCTGACAGATATCAGTATTGGACAGGAAGTCCTTATCACAACATCTAGCGCTAGGCATAGTGATTGTCTGGCTTCCAAAGTTTACACAACAATTATTAGTACATTAGTAGGATGATGCAGCAGAAATTCAGCATTGTGATTGGCTAGTTGGACTACAAATCAGTTAAAGTCAGGTGTCTCGGCATGTACAGGATATCCTCCTCGGCTGTTGACTATACTGGCCTCGGGCTCTAGTCAACAGCCTCGGAGTATATCCTGTACCGCCTCGCCGCCTATACGTTAAGTAATACATGGTGTGTGTGCTGGCGTACCATTATGAGAATTAGAGCACTCCTGTGGGGCAATTCCTATGTAAGAGAGAGGATAAACCTCAACTTATTATAGTGGCACATTAGTATACCTTTGAGAATATTTTCTCCAGCCTGGAAGAATTGATAATAATATTATGGTGATTGTAACACAAAAAAACTAGCATCCTTACATTTTTATCTTCAGCAACTGGAAATTGATGAAACTCCTCATTTCCTTGTTCTTTCTCAATGAGGTTTGCATAACACACAGTCTTGTTTACAATATAACCACTCCTCCATTTTGTCTCTCGCAATGGAGCAGCACAAAAAATCACCAAAATACACAAAATCTATTACAGTAATCAAGGAATAGCACGTGTAAAGCAGTTTGACTGTTTGTCACTTACCATTCAAAGGAGAAGAATGGATGAAGCACATCTCTTCTTGGAAATAATATAGATACGTAGGATTAGTCCAAACTACCAGCACAGACACACAAATCAGTGTCAGTAAGAGAGTTCTGGATTTTTACTTTCTTACCAAATCCATCGTTCCCACCATCAGTTTGGCACTCACATTTTTCTCCCCCTCAGGGTTCATGCTTCCCTGGCTGTCGTTGCTGGGAGCTGACCAGTAAGGCAGTTCATTGTGGCTGCCTTCTCCTGTCCTGGACAGCCACCTAATATAGATTCCTAAGACATCCATTGACAGGACTGCTAACACTGCACACAGCCACTGGGATGTTCTTACCATACCTTTCCTCCCCTGAGGCCACCATCACTGCTGTCATTGTGGGGTTTCTGCTGGTGCACTCCTGTAACCACCACACACTATCACTGCCGCCAACACTGCATGAAGCAGACTCTACAATGTAGAGAGGCACAGAGTTTCAGATGGCTATATAAACAAACACAGTCACCAAGGTTTACATACTTCCAGTCCAATTTCCTCCGGGTTATTTCAACATCACTGCATGAGAAAGAGAGTTGCACAAATTGTGGTGTTTGTACTACATGAGTGTATACCTGGAAGATGAACCGCCACCTGCCAGCATCTTGATTAGCCTGTAAGAGCACCATCCACACGTAAGGCCTCATGTGGGTATCATGTGATATCTGCATGGATCAAAAGTCACCTGGTTGTGGGGAGAGGTGGGCATTGTGCTTTGCTCTGCGAAGGAGAGTTAATTACATGCCTGTTAATCACACGCTATGTAGTCAGAACCTCAGAGGCAGAGGAGCTACTTTTCCTGTCCTGGGTCCCATCTCATCACTCTCCATCAGACTGCTATCATTCACAAAGCCGACCTCAGCTTAATTAACATACAGACTCTAGTTTTAGAACATGGAGATGGTTAGATTGAAACATTTGTACCTTTAACAAGCAGTGTAAAGGAGCGATCCTCAGAACCCACCCCAGTTCCTAAAGAGCCATGGTAATATAATCACAAAAACACACAATCGCATATACTTGCTCAGTTTTTGCCTTCTTTTGCAAGATCTAAAACCTTTATGATGACAATAGCACCTGTCCCTATGCTACAGCGCAAGGACTCCAGCAGCAGCCTCCAGCAGCCAGAATTGAGCCAGCAATAACATTACTGTCCTCTTTGTGGACGTCTAAAAAAATCAGATTCAACACAGTTTTTTATTCAAGTTGATGATGCTCTTACCTCCATTTCCACTAGAGGTTTTACTCATTACACTCGAAGTTTGAAGAATGCTTTGCTTGGAGTTGGAATGCTTTTGCTGGAGTTTGGGGAAAGAGTAGCTGGCCATGAAATGGTCCTTGAGCTGGCAAGCGTTTGTAGCTTGAGAACAACCACAGATGATGAGGATAGACCTGAAAATGTTGAGTTACCAACTTATCTCATCAGTACGTTACACTAGAGGAAGACAGTTCCAAATATTCTGTGTGCTTTGCTTGGAGATTTCGAAATACCCTCCCATAGGCTCAATAGTATCTCAGAACAAGCCACCTGGACCCGGATGTCACAGTTATACAGTAACCACATTACTCATGGCAGTTTTCTTTCTTATGGGACATACAGGTACTTTGACCGGTAGGATTCAGGCTTAGTAAAACATATGGTTAGACTCGGAAGAGTGCGAGGATTCCATTGCTGCGTGAATTCTAAAATTGGATGAAAATAAGCCAATATGGCAGTTTTCAAGTCTAGAGAAGTCAAAATAGATTTACTTTCCATCGTATGTTTTTGCTAAACATGCAACATCAGGAGATACAGGTGCTATACATAATGCTAGTGTTGGAGTAACAATCCTGTACGTAAATGCAGGGTTCATACATGTCATTTGTCTAGGGATATCCAACAAATCTGCAGACAGGACAGCATTCATCCTTGCAGGGCTCATAATATGCAGGACCATACTCGTATACTGGTAGAAAGTGGATGTTGAATATTATTTAACACAAACCTTCAATTATTGTCAAGGTGCAGGCTCACTCTCGACATAGTCAACACCAGAATTTCAGTACCACACACTGAACGGTATGACAATTGTACTCAGGTCTGGCTGGGAAGTCAGAGTCTCCACTGAAGTGCCCTTATCAGTATTAGTTGATACGACTTCCAGATCATCTTCCACCTCCTGTGGAGGTCTTGTCTTGGTATTCCATTGAAGACCAGCTCAGTGATACCACCATCTGTCTCACATTGAAATTCTGCTTGCTGGTTAATTGGACGGTTTGATCCAGAGGACCATATAGTATTACTGGAAGGAACAAAAAAATAATATAATCATGCAAAGCCAAAGGGTTATAAAAACAAGGACAGTGTAACTGTGTATGTATGTAGTCTTCAGCTACACAGCTAGGTTTCTGGGTCTAGCACATACACTTTTATCAAAGCATACAAATGCTTTGGTGAGCAAACTTGAGTGCAAACCTTTCATGTCATTTTCTACACACTATGGCACCAGACTGACTAGTTCACACCACTGTAATGGTCATATGTATGTTGTTGCCCGCATCATCACCAATGAACCAATGGTCACAGCCTATAAAAGTGATGTCGTAAAATGCATAATCCCTCTTGGCTCCTAAGATTGCTGTCAGTCAACAACCAGCTCAACCGCTACTGCGCGAGTACTAGTCCCTCGGCGCTAACTTCGGCCAGATTACAGTAAGATGATGCTTACTGAGGTTTATCACGTATAAAAAGGAAAATGAGTAATGTAGTGCAATAACCCAAATTAGGCATTGACTTGTATATCGGAAATGGGAAATCACTATGGCAACGCTATGATGTCAAATGCATAGTCAAGGCTCCATTGGCGCATGAAGGGGAGGCTGCAGCTAGCTAGGTGCAAGAACGTCACACTTGGCCCTAGGACACGCTTTCACTTTAGCCCACGACAAAACTGTCATAACTCCTTCATTTTACATCCAATTGTAAAAACACTAACACCACTAGAGGCCCCTAGCAACTTTTCCGTTCTGATGATATGCTTATCAGTGAAAAGTCTGCTGTATATTCCATAAAACCATAGTAGCTAGAGTACATGGTTACCTGTATAAACCAGTTACACAACCACTTCCGGGAATGTGAATACTGTGAAATGACTGGGTTGGAGAAATATGCTTTGAAAACAAGCCAATATGCATAACTGATCCCACTGGGCTTACACCCTGATCCGCTTGCTCTGTGTACCTTGGAGGCTCAAGAAGTCACAACTAAGGGCGTGTGTCGACTCCCGCATGCTATCTACTATTGTAGCCGAGGGTTTGCACTTTAGTGCTATAGCAGCAGCAGTAGCACTGAAGAACAGTAGTGCAACCCTCAGTGTAAAAGAATGGTAGCAGCAACAAAGGTAAGCACTGCTAATTGAGTGAGTGTGTATACCACCTACATTGAACACTGTACACAAGCATGAAAAGCAAACCCACAAAGGAATGTGTGCATTTTGTGCAGCAGCACATCAAAGTAAACACTGCATGCACGACCTGCTGAGCCATTTCCTACTCTAACTTTGGCAAGCTACATGAGTGGGTAGTGGTCAGGGCAAAGCTTCGCTATAATATACACAACCCCCACTCAGTCTGCAGAAAGGGCACCTGGTTGGGGTAACCCATTACATTTTTACTTTTGTTTACAGTGGAACCTCTTAATAAGGGACAGCTTGGTGCACAGGCCGCTGTCCCTTATTCGGAGGTTGTCCCTTATTGGTAGGTTCGTGTCAAAACTGTCACTTTACAGCATTACTGATGTACAAAACACATTATGGTGCAGTGAAATGATCCACAGAGTGCTCTGTTTAAATAGTTAGTAGGAACATCATTCAAAAGCAAACTGGTGGTATGACCCAAATCTAGACAATAGACAACCGCGGTTCTCGAGAAAGTCTGTATACTTATACATCGAGCTCAAATTACTTCATAAACATGATATACATATTATTATACATCTTCCAATCCTGCACTGCTTCTTTGAAGCTCTATTAGGGGAGATCAAATGACTTGATAAACATGATATCCTCTGATAAAGGATCAAACTCTGCTGTAGAAAGTGAAGGCGAATGAACTGGTTGCGATGCCAGTCTAGACTCGAGCACACTTGTTCAGATGTAGGCGTGGCTGGCGTATATCTAAAGTAGGTGTGCGCTAATTAGAGTGTCAGTTATAACGAGGTGTTAGCGAGGGCTTCGGTACCGGAAAAGTGTCCATTATTTAGAGTGTCCGCTATTCGGAGGTTTTTAAAATACAGTATCTGTGGGAAAAGCAGTTGGCACTGTCCGTTATACGGTAGGTGTCCGCTAAAAGAGGTTCCACTGTATACCCAGTAATATGTCAGAATAGCCCTAACAGACAAACTCAGGACAGATAGACAGACATACACACTGCTGTAACCCTCACTATTCATATAGAATCTGTTTAACAGTTTTAGAGAATAGGAAATGGACCCATACCTCTGCTAAACCCTTCAGCTATTCCCATTAATAGGTTAAAGTGTTTCCCATCACCTAATTTAATAGCTCCTAGGTCCCCAAACACTTGTGACCAAAATAGGGGCTGTGTTTGCTTACAAATACTCAGTTTTAAGTAGCCACACTCTGCCAAAGCATCTGCCCATGGTAGCTCTGGAGTGCAGTGGACCGTAAATTTGCAAGTAGTGTGCACAGCTACTACCAACACTTGACAATACATGCACTGAGAGACCACTGTGCATTCCTTGTTGGTATTAATTATACTGAACCTTGAGCTGTAGCTCCAGCCCAGAGGGCTAAAAATACTGTCACTCCACTTCCACCTAGAGTAAACATAAAGCGTGATGTTCACAGGGTTTACACAGAGCCAGCAACTACACTATAGGTACTAACCTGCATCTTATCACTGCGGCTATATAGCTAAGATAAGGCAAGGGTAGGCTTACATATCTGTCCACACACAAAAGGTGTTAAAACAGAGGATAACCGACCATCCTGCGATACTGCATTAGTTATGGCCCCTATCATCAGACATGGCAAGTTGCAAACATACAGATCCGCGCTATGGCGCAACATAACGCGGTAGCGTTTCTCTTACCTCCCATGGTTTAAAAGACGCGTGGACAGACGTACAGCACCAACGCACTGGGACGAATGACTCTCGGTACACAACACCTTCGTACAAGACAGTTCGACAAGCCTAGAAGACGCACAGCACGCAACGCACTTGGACGACCCTCCGCTCTCTCGGTCGGTATATACAGCGATTTGCGTAGACCTCTTTGCAACACACCTTCTCGAAATGCGCGCGTCTGACCGCTTGGAGTGATGCTGATCTTTTAGTCCAGAGGGGGCCGGGGGACCAATAATTATTTTCCTGAATGCGCACGCTCGTGCACACGTGTGTGTGTGTGTGTGTGTACCGCAGGGCTAGCTACGCCCTCTTTTGGCAGGCGTCTAAATGGCTACACCGTACCGCGCGCCATTACACGACGTTTTTTGTCTTACGCGCATGCGCTGGTTAGGAGCGTCGAATGCGCGCGCAGCATGCCCGTGAATTATAGTGAGGTGGAACTGCTTTGGCTTTATTTTCCGCTCCTTGTTTACAAGCTTATTAGCTTATTCATATTCCTCCTCCATACATTCGCTATAGGAGGAAAAACCAGTGGGCGACTTCACCAAGAGCGAACGTTTCGTCGCCATTACGCAGTAGCTTTCCTACAGTCACGCGCCGGCGTATTGAAAAAATGGGCGTAGTCCCTGCGTGACAAAGGTCAAAGAATACGTAACTAGTCTCGTACCCAGCCGCTCCACCCACAAGCTAGGGGAAAGGAGCGTCTGCAGGGAGCTATTGACACAAAGCTTAGTCTTACAGACGTCAGTTTATCCGAACCGCTCGTCCTACCAAAGTTCGCGGACTACGGATGCACGTGGCGTTGATTGGCCTGATTGGTAGATCCGGGCCCCTGCCCTTTTCACGTGATGAGTGGGTGGTGGGGTCTGGGCACGAGACTAGTCGCCTGCGCGTATAAAAGCAGCCCTGGTCCCTCTCCTTCTATGAGAGAAACTGCAGTGATGCAAACCACTGCGCCCCCCAAGAGTTACGATTTTGCTCGCGACGCGTTACGAGTGACAGTGCCCAGCCTCGACTGAAGCTTATGCGTGATCTTCTTTTATTGCACGATGTAACTAAGTAACCCACTATGAGTTTTCCGTAGAATGATGATCAGTAGCCTTGGGAGCGCGGAGACAATAGCAAGCCACGTGGGCCCTGGCGCGCATGCACAGCTACAGTCAGTGAATCTATCTCCGAACTTTCCTAGTTCCTATAAAAGTGCTGTATCATCCTTAGTTCTCACTGCGCTGGTTATGTTTGCTCCTATGTAAAATACCTTTTATAAGGTCTTCTGAAATTCTTGCTTACAATAATTCAGGGCAGTATTGCACTCTTCCGCGCTTCAGGCCCGGCCAAGTGTGAGCAGTTAGTCGTCAAAATGGTTGTAGACAGAGCATCAACTAGATCATATTCTGGTGTACTAAGTGCAGTTGTTTTCTTCATCAATTATTGTTCTGGACCCTGCATTGGGCAAGGTGAAGTCAGTCTAACAATGTGCAACTAATACAATGTCTGCGATTGCATTTCAGAGATACTCCATGCTCCTGACAATAATACTGTCTTCCTAAACCAGCCAGCAGTGTTTGTGTGTGAGACAGATGGGGGATTTCCTGGTTGGAAAGTTAATGGGTCAATATTGGAGGACCTTTCACCAGAGCTACGCAGCAAATTGCAAGTTACAGGGTATAACACAGCTGAAGGAAGTCGAGTTGAGAATCTGACTATTCCAGCCCAAGTTGACTACAATGGAACTAACATTCAGTGTTTGGTTATAAAATTAGATGGCACCACAGCCCAAAGTAAAAATTACTCAATGAGAATTCAAGGTAAGTATAAGGAGAAAATAACACTGCAGTAAGTCATTTCTTCTCAGGTCCACTGTCAGCAGTAGCTGGTCTGAGAGCCATTAGCAGTACCAGCTCAGTGACCATCTTGTGGAGAGCCCCATTCTCTCTGGATGTGACTGGTGTTGATCCTGATATCTGGTACTCTGTCCTCATCTACAATGTGACAGATGAGAACAACCCAACAGCCATCCTCTGTACTGACTGTATCAATATCACTGAGACACACTACACCTTCACTCCCGACTACCTCAGCCCTTGTCATGTGTACAACTTCTCTGTCATCCCTCTGAATGGAGCTGGCCAGGGAGAGAGCAACTGTAATCTAACAGGCTATTTTCATGAAGGTAGTGGGTAGAAACTACATTGTATCCGTTACAAACAACTCAACTCCTCCAGATATCTCTATTTTAGGGGTAAATATTTTCATACGTAAAAAAACTCCCAAGAACAATATGTATCTAGTGGAAATAGAAACTCACTCACAAGGTTTGTGTTCATTCTAATGTGAGCTATAATGTTCACCTGTTTTCATTTTCAGTGATATGTAAAAAAGCAGCTAAAGTTCCCCTCATTGTACACTACAGTAGTACTCAGACACACTGTCCGCCAGTACTATCAGTAGAGGCCTCAGAGCTGACTCCAGACAAAGAGACCTTGCTCATAAAGTCTGAGGTAGCTCTGGGGAGAGACTGTGACTACACTGTGCACCTCACCTCCCGTAATGGAGCTGGTGACACCAACTCCACTGGAACACTCTCTATGAGTTAGTCACTTGAACCATCTCACTCCTCCTGTTAAATGGTATCCCCCAGGTACAAGGGTGTTGAGAGTGGAAGTGGAGGAGTTGGAGGGTGAGGTAGTGGTGAGCTCCTCTGTCACCAATCAACTTTCTCTTACTGATGGGATGACAAGTATGTTCATACTAACTGCAAAAGATGTAGCTCTATCAAGCCTGTGTACACAGGGTCTCTTGTTCATCCAAATGGCCCAAATCCATGGTCGGCAGAAGGTGAATTGATCGTGTCTTGTAACTCACTGTGTGTCTCCATTTGTACAAATAGGTATTGGAGTTGGTGCATGCGTGGGAGCTGTGATTACATGTATTTTGTTTGTGGTGGGGATGATTATAGTAAAGGTGCTCAAGATACAGAGAGAAAGAAGGAAAGGTACGTATATAACTAGTTCCTCAATTTATTTCTATGTCTGTCTTGAAAAAGCAGAGGCTGAGTCAAGCTGCTTCAAAAATGTGACAATGGAGAAGAACATGGCGTATGAGTTACATAAACCACAGCCTCGGAGAAAAGGCCACACTGCACCTCAACAGGCACTGAATCCAATATATGAAGATTTGAAGTAATGTGATTACATTTTACCATGGCATTTTACACATCAGTTAACTATAAAATCATTTGATACTCTTTTTGTAACGTATTGCCGCGGGGCGACGTGTGCACGCAAAAACTGCATCACCCTGTGGTCACACTGCTGTATGTTACCCAAGTGCTAGTGCGCATGTGCTGTGTGTGTGTGTGTAAACCGTGCTCCACCTAATAATCAGATTGTTTATCGAGACTCAGTACATTACAACATATATACCGTCTTTCTCAGTACATAACGTTGGCAATATGTGGATGGAGGGCTTCACACCCATAAGTGAACCATTTTACACTCAACCATAATATATAGATGGCTCAAAAACTTTGTGCACTATATAGAGCTTAGAGCTTAGTGGGAGTGGCACATTGTATGAAAAAAACAAGCTGTCCAGAGCTCCGCATCTTTTTTCTCTTGGCATCACCTGGTCTATTGTTACTACTGTACATGCCCTCACAAAAACTTCCAGCGTATTTTGCCTCCGGAAACCATACCTGACTGATGAGGGAGAAACACCCACTCCGCAACTTTGTAGCTAAAGCAGTGGGTTTTTCAGTTCCAGTAATGCTGTGACTGTCTCTGGTCCCATCGTTGTAGCACGACATGTGCACAGAGCATGCAGGGAAAGACTCCTCCCCCCAACCAGGTGACCAGCCATAGAATGAATTCCTTTTAGTGCACAGCAGGTAAGTAGTTGTTTACTTCCATATTAGTACACGGCAACTGCGGCTACCCACAGGACATCACGGTTCATTACCAGGTGGAAATGGCATAGAATGTACATGTGCAAATGACTGTGCCAGCTTCTCCATTGGTCATCTTATCAAAATAATTGAGATGCTTTATAATACAAAACAGTACAAATATTAGTAAAAAGGTATATACAGCAGCTATAAATAAGTTTGAGTCAGCACACAATCTGCATTTGCTAAAACTAAATTACAGTAAGTTGAAAACAGCACACAATCTGCTAAAACTAAATTACAGTAAGTTGAAAACAGCACACAATCTGCTAAAACTAAATTACAGTAAGTTGAAAACAGCACCCATGTGCAGTACCCATTAGTCGAGGGGCATGTCCCCACTCGATTTCTTGGCCTTTGTCTGTGTACACTGAGACTGGCCACGCTCTTCACCTACAGGAAAAACGAAAATTGTTTGTAGGTGACATCATTTCGATGAAGTAACCACTCAGTAACATACTTGTAGGTGGCGAGAGAGAGCGTCTCCTCCTTCTCTTCCTTCTCTTCCTTTTCTTGAACTTTGTTGCAGTGGAAGGCACACGGTTGGCTTCAGCAGCAGCTGGCTTCTGTGACTCACCTGTGGCGTATAACATTCACTACCACACTTACAATGAACATGGTTGACTCAATACCGTCAGGGAGTCTGGGCCCAGTGGTCTTACATTCCACTGCCTGCCGCTGCATCTGAATTCCATATGTAGTCTATAATGGGTATATAGAGATGAGTATTGCAGTGTGAGGCTGCTTGTATGTGTGTATGTATGTCTGTATGTCTGTGTGTATGTGTGTGTATATGTATGTGTGTATGTGTGTATATATGTGTGTGTATGTATGTATGTATGTATGTATGTATGTATGTATGTATGTGTGTGTATGTGTGTATGTGGTCCCTCTGAATGTCAACAGGTGGCCCATTGCGTAATGCCAGTTTACATAAGGAACAAATGTGTATTGTTAGAGACAACCACACCTTATCGGCTGACCCTTCTCCACATCCCTCAGAATCCAGCTTTGCAGCCACTTCAGCCAGACCACTAGCATCTGTAGCCCCTGTACATACAATATACGTAACTTTTTGTTTGACCACAACATACCAAATTCACTTCTTGTGTGTATCATGGCCTTACTCTGGAGTGGTAGCACCCTGTCAAAGACATGGTGAACATCAGGAACTTTCAATGCCGACACACTGTGGTCCACACTTCCAAGAGCAAACACCGCTGCCTCTACACAATCATATACACAATCATACATTCATTACGATGTGAAAAAAGTGCAGCCATGCAATACTCCATCACTCACCTCCATTTTCACACTGTTCCTGCATGCACTTGGCGAAAGAAGACAGCTCAATATTGTTATTCTCCTCCTCAACACCATCGTCTATTACATCATTGCTTTCATTGTTGATGATGTAACCACTCTCACTGTCTACATTGCCTTCGTGGCCACAGTTCTCCTTGAAAACTCTCACCAGTGGCTCCTTATAAGGCCTATCACATTTGCCAGTGCTCTTCAACAAGGTGATCTGTAGAGGCAATTTTTTTGCTTAAGCGTTACTTACTAGTCTATGAAACAAACCTTAGATCCTCTGCTCTCTGCATCATCAGCACTCTGGGGAGCGCTTAGCTCACTAGCCACAGTGGTGGTGCCACCCATCTGTGCAGTAGACTCCTGTGGCTGCACCTCGAAATCTATGTACAGTGTGTCTTAGCCAACACTTATAAACATACATATACATACTTGCTGCTCCCCCACCAACGTCTGGGTCTTGATCTATGTATATAGCATAGAAGTACAATTCTGTCTAGTAGTCACTAATAAAATCCCTAACCTTCACTCCAGGCCTGACGCGCCAGTTCCACTTCCCCCAGTTCCTTCAGTACATGAGACAGTTTCTCCCAGGATGGCTGTAGTTTGGTGACCCAGATATCCACACACACTTGCAGACAGCCCTCGTCCATGTCGTTGTTTGTGTCTATCTCATCAATCTGTCCTCCTCATCAACTCAAGACCCTCGGCTACACCTTCCACCACCACAGGCCACCCCCACAACATTGACAATACTGACTCCACTGTGGGGGGTCCTAGGGGGTGGGGATACATGTATTAATGTAATACAAGTACGAGCATTTGCAGCCTTTGTGTGTTGCCTTGACTGCCCTCTCTGTCTGGCCTTAGGTTGTAGAACACGCCTTACAATTACCTATCATAGCTCTAACCTCTGTTGTCATTGACATGAGTATGGTCATGTATGTAGGACCATCAACATAGGTCGGCCCGGTGTCTGGTCGCATCTTGGGGGTTGGCCTGTTTTGAGTTGGAAGATGTCCCGGTCGCAATATGGAGAACGTGCCCAATTTTCTGAGGAAAGAGAGATCATAACATGAGTCCATGTGATTATCATGTGATCATCAGCTGACATGAGTATTTTTCTGGATGTCATCTCCTGGTACTGGACTCTGGATGTCTTCTGGGATAGGGGGTTTCACTCCTGAGTTGAGTTGCCACATCTGTGTACTTACTTCCCATTTTGTTTTGACATCACTGGAGGAGTGCTCACACTAACGCCACTGTCCTGTCTTAGGTGAAAGTCTTCCCACTAAATGGAGGTTTGGCTTCTCCTTCAGCATGTCCATCCTTTTTCTGTTTGGTGCCACCTATCTGATATCAGTCGAGAACCGCTCCCTACACTAGCATTACTGCATTTCACTCAGGGAAGGAGAGCAAAAGAACTTGGAACTACACTAGAGGAGCTGTACCACCTTTGTGCGACTGCAATAAGAGATATGAACATTTCTGATGGAAATTAGTGACACAATTAACCTTCCTCCACCAAACACACAACTACAGCCAAGATGACAAGAATAACGATGATGATAACATACAGTAGCTGACAACTCCAATAGCAACTGATGATGTCCTTCCATCTAGAAACAAGAAAACATTATCTCTGTAGTTATCATCACTATACAAGAACTGACAGAATACAAAAAGCAAAAAATCAAACCCTCGGCGCAAGAAGGGCACATACCGTTGATATGACCATATTAGCAGTTAAGGTTTAACTAGTAGCCAGGCAGGCAATCAATTACTGTAACACCACTGTGCATGCCATGGCAAGGGTTAAAAAGAAATTACCATTCACATGCAAGCCAAGGCTAATTAGACATCCAGAGGATGTGATACAGTAATGTGGTGTAGTTGTCTCAGTACATCCACTCTTCCTGCAATAATTGGCTTTCATCAAAACTGGAACCATCCTTTCCAAATATAGCAAATGTGTATTTCTCAAAGATCTCCACCAAACAGTCAGAGGCACAGGGAAACAGTGTTCTGAGTATATTCCTTCCTCCACCATCTAGTGGCTTGGTACCATACTCTCGATAGACCAAGGGAACACATGAGGCTCCCTCTATACCTTCTTTGACTCACACCTGACATTCACTGCTGACGCCATTTCCAGTACAAACTGGCATTGTTTATAAATTCAGATTCTGCATCAGCGATGGGACCTGCCTAGAAAGTGGCAGAGGAATAAAAGCCAAATGTATAATCAGCAGAAACTCAACCGTCCCACAACAGTGACAGTAGTGTTCGTTCACCAGTCAGATGGCTGTTAGCAGTCCATCTTTTCTTCCTCAAGGTCATACATAGACGAACATGTGGTAACGTGAAGATAAAATGTCATGAATAGTCTCTATACATAATGGCTGGAGTCATCAGGCCGTAGTAGGGCTATAACACATCAGGATTTCCATATTCACATTGTAAATAACTACGAAACACCCAGAGCCGTGAGTGTCTGTAATGAACTCTCCAGTCCAAAATCTATATCTCATGATTGGTACCCTTGGTAGTGTCCAGCAGCAGCACTCTGGACACATCATATGTAGCTGTACGGACACGTAATATAGATCCAATCATTGACCCTTGGCACAATAGATAACAGCACAATATCACGCATGATTGGACTATTATTTGGGTACGCATACGGATTTTTCATGCAGAACAAGGAGTGTTCACTGACCACACAGACTGTAAGCAGCATTGAGTGTGAGTGAAACAGAAAAGTGTGGATCGACTACGTATATACATTAGTCTTGGGCAACAAAAGCACACATTTCTGACATCTCCACTTAAGGGGCATAATGCTTAACATCTCCAGTACTGATGCGTTTGTCACCACACAAAAATTACTGAGATGATCGTGTGCTCTTCATCACTAGTGGTAATAGAAGGGACACCAGGAATGAATATCTATGGTCAGCACGCAGACGGTTGTGTGGTGTGATGTATTTGTATGTGTGACAACTCGGTCCTTCTGGTGATGTGGCTCTCTTCATACCGGACACGATCATCCACTACATCAGGAGTGACTCTCCAGCCATACTACAAATCACTGGTGGGATCAACTCGATCACAGAACAGACAAATTTGAGTAGTGTGTATGTACACTAATTATACTGACCCGATGTCATAACAGGAACATGGTCTTCTCCCTAGAGATAGCTCGGATCGTGAGTCAGTATATAAGTGCTGAAGCTATGCAATGAAAGGAGAACAAGAGCAAGTGAGTGGATCTCTTCTATGCAGGATGGCAGCAGGTACCCGCCAGATCATCACAGTGTTCATACGCTCCAGTGATCTATATGTAAGTAGTCACATCAGTATGGTAGCACCACATTCTGTGAAATGCTGTGCCATTCGCACAAATTGCAAACATGGCAATATCGGCACGTGCTCTACATTGGACACAAACGTGCAAGACCTGGTATGGGCATTTGCCACACATCCACAGGTGGTGTAGCGTCAAAGCGGTAGACATACCCCGGCCTATCAACACAGAATCTGAGCTAGGCTACAAGCTATCAAGGACACTGTGTGCGCCGAGAACAGGATGGCAAAGTAGTAGCATGTAAGTTCTAATATATACGCAGACGCAGGACCATACTAAATAATGCAGCGCATTGGGACATAACGAGTAGGTAATAAACGACCTTTGAAGCAGATGTGGATACTCAGTGCCATTGCACCCGCGAGAAAATGTACTCACAGTTGATACATATCCAGTGACATTGGGACGCCTCTCGCATGGCCCGCTCCATTGACACGGGATGACAGAAGTAAGAGAAACATTTTCTGACAGGACGTGGCAGAGCCATGAGTGAAGGTATGAACGGTGATTAGTAACAGTGGCAGCGGGGCTGGCTGTTGGGTTGTTCGCATCTGTCCCATTGTCGATATGAGGACGAGTACCAGATTCAGGATCAACACCAGACATCCAGAGAGAGGAGCACTCCACGAGATGGTCCCTGAGCTGGCATTTGTTATTAGCATCAACTTTCAATCACTACTGCTGACAGTGGTGGACCTGAGGCAGATTGATATGCATTTTCTAGTATGGTCCAGTTGCATGTGCGTGCAAGAACACACTATAGTCAGATACATTCAAAAAACACACAATGATTCAAGGTCATACCATCCACGTAGAATTGACATTTGCCTCAAAATATTTGGCCACTAGGTTGTAGAACTGAGTAATGTTACTGGAGTCCTTTACATACTAATCCACGCGTGAGTCCATTATGCAGCTTATTATATCAACATTCCATGTGCATGTGGTGTGTACACGAGAGGGCCCTACTGAGTAATGTCAAACATTGTAGAGGAGGACAGGCCCTAAGTGTAGTAGCAATGGACATGTTAGTGCAATGTGTGAAGAAACAAAGAAAAGTATGTCCTAAGAAGTACAGACGTATAACAAAGACACTACGAGCACTCAGCGGGAGCACAACCTGACCCACAACCCAAGTACTGTAAGTACTGTATGCTATGTATACACAATCTGAGTGAGGCGCTAGTGGACAGGAGTACACAATGAAACTGACTTCTACACCTACACTGTTCTACAGCAACACATGACTGTGCCACAGCTAGCTTGCTGTGCATGTTTACAGTGTACTACCTATGATGACAATGTGACAAACAGGTATTCTTGCTCTTGGTAAGCAGCAAAATCTGTACATAGCGTTTGGGCACTGCTGAACTGGATACTCGTCCTCCAATAACTTGTGTGCCCCCACGGTGTGCTATGGGTTGAGGCAGACCATTGCTTATTAGCCATATTGCTTTTCCACTCTGTGTTTGCACACTACACTCCACATGCAGTGGTTTCACAAAATTACAATGACCTTGCTGCTTAAGTCATTGGTACATATATCCCATTGACTACATCGTAGACTGTAGTGCAGAATATCAATAACAGACACACAGACAAACACACAAAGCACTGTAATCCTCATTGCGTGCATGCTTGCCAAAGAGACACACAGAAAGTGAATACAGGTAGAGGGATAGCAAACAGTTTGAGGTGTAAAGAACAAATACCTTGAATGGTCAATGTGGCATTTTCACTCTCCACTACAGGGCCACGAAATATCACTGAAGCACACTGAACTCTAGTTCCATTGTACTGGGGTCTGGCTGGGATGGTCAGAGTCTGCACTGTATTACCTTCAGGAGTAGTAATCTCTTCTGAGAGAACCAGGTCACCACGCATGTCAGGCAGAAAAGTTGATCGTTGTGTTCCATTGACTAGCCACAAAGTGTCGCCACCTCTTGTCTCACATGTAAAAACTGCCGGTTCGTTTAGAAAGACAGTTGTACTCTCTGGAGCATGAAGAATCTCTGAAAAAGATTAACAAAAAACAGTTGGAGCGTGTACATGTGACATTGCCATGTATAAACGAGTTCGTACTGGTACGGTTTATGTTTGGATATTATCATGTAGATCCCAGTGATTTGAAATCGCGCAATTTCATTGGTCCTAACGCGGGATCTATTTTCAGTAGATCCCGCTGCCCCGAATGACGGGATCTATTTGGGAACGTTCTTTTGTTTTCGGGATCTATTGGGGAGCCGTCTGTTCGTTTTCGGTGGAGCGAAGCGTGAAGGAACCGCTGCGGTTGTTGTGGGGCAGGCCTCGTAGTCGACGCACACGCACTGTTGTTGTCGGTTGTTGTTGTGGGCGGAGCGTTCGAGGATTCATACTGTTAGCTTGCGGCGAGCATGAATATGTTGAGTTCCTTCTCGGAGTCTTCCTGGTCTAGACAAGATAGTATCTCGTCGCTGAGCAGCTCGCCTGGCGTCGCCATATCATCGCAAACAGTTTGAATGGATCTAACCGGTTAGACGCGTCGCCACGGTAACTACGCGTGGTAGAGTGCCTCGGGCTCCCTAGTAGAGCCAGAGTGCAGCCGACAGCTTGGGAGCCCTCGGCACTCTACCACGCGTAATCACCTCGGCTCCGCATCCAACATATATGTAGATTACGTATGTTTTATGCTTATATGCTCATGACCCAAACTTTTTGTCCCGTAGGATCTACTTACCATAGGTGCCAATTAGATTAGGTTGCTAGGCGATAGCAAAACAGAATCGAGGATTAATATTACCTTGTGCAAAACAGTGGGCTGGAATGCTAGTAGAAGCAACACCAGAATTTCACCTCCACCTGTAAGAAATTGCAAGTGAACCCAACCATAACTGATATATAGTGTGATCTTGAACCACTATGTGAGTGACAGTACAATCAGATGACTAGACCAGAATGGCCACCCAGCAATGGATAACCCATGAATACAGTACAATCTGATGAGCTAGCACAAGGAATAAAAAATACACGAGAGAGTATGATTCCTTTTACACAAGAAAAACATGTGACGAGGGGGAGGGGGTGGGGCTCACGATTAAAATTAGTTAGTTGGTTTGGCAAGCTTAGTGAGCCAACTGTACTCATTAACCCTCGGCGCGCATGCGCAGCGAGGGTTACAGTAGTTGGGTTTGTCTGTCTGTCTGTCTGTCTGTCTGTTACTCTCAATCTCACTTCTCGGGTGTCTGTTCGTCCCAGAAACGATACCATCTACCCAACAGGCGACGAAGGTCAGAACGATCGGACAGTTTTCTCTGAAAACGCTCCGTTGCGAAGCTAGAGCGCTTCCGCCATTGTACGGCTAATGCTAGTCAGCCATTTTTATCGCTGCGGAAATTGCGCATGCGCTTATATTTTCAACGGGTCCGCTTGTCTTGAAGGCACGAGAAGTCACAACGAAGGGCGTGTATCGACTCCCACATGCTATCTACTACTGTAGCTAGCCCGTGTCAGACTCTCTGCGAGCTACTAGCGGGAGACCACGAGTAAAAACGCATACTAATAGCAGCCCAGCCCATCAAATTAGCGGTACCGCGCGCGCACGCCCAGTTCACCGAGGGTTTGCACTTTAGTGCTTTTCATTTCTTCTATTTGAAGTGTGAGAAGTAATTAGTGGTTATATACAAGAGAGACAAACACACACATATGCACACACAGACCAAGTTCTGCAATGCGCACTGTAATTTCAAGATGAAGGTTAACTTACTTGGAGCCATGACTCGATCATCCACTGCAATCACTGGCTATTGAGGCTGCATAGGAATTAACAAACCCTGGTAATTATGCAGTCTCTTGTATACACCGAGACCCCGATGTAAAACCAAAGGCGGGGTCTGGGCACCAGGCTGGGGAAGTACCTTCGTACAGTCAGAATACTGACATGCTAATAGTAGCAATTATAGCGATATTTGACACTCTCTCCCACACATGCACACAGGTAATATAGGAACAGGTTTCCGAGATCACCCCTTTGTGCCACACCTACTGACCTTGCCTTTGACTTTAGCTCGTACCCAGACCCTCGTCCTAATATTGCATCACGAGGGTATTCCTGCTGTGCCACACTACGAGCAAAGCCCTTATAAAAGAACGATGCTGTTCTAACGCTGTTGGGTACATACTCCTGGTCTTATGACAGCAGCACGTACAGTAGTTGCCTTTTGTGTGATGAGTACACACAAGTGTCGACAACTACAGGTGCTATGGCTAATGTACACACCTCATGTAAGTCATGGATAAAAGGCTCTGCTAAGGTACAATGGACAGCAGCTTCTAGGCTGGTTGAGTCTTAAGCAATATCATGTTCGCAGTAAAAGTTGACAGCAAATGAGAACAATGAGTGGTGCACGTGGTCTTGTTCCAAGATCTCATCTCCCCCTTGAGGGGGAAAGGCTCCTCTCTGACTTTTATTTGCTCTAGTTCGTCCGCATACACCATCACGTGCGCAGAGAGACTGTCCAACAATCTGATAAGCTTGCCAACTCAAGAAAAGATACCACGCCCTCATTCGCATGGAAACACATAAGTGTGTGGTGCCAAACAAGGATCCCCTAATTGCTGGGAACAAGCACTGAATAAACACTAGCTACCTTTTGAGAATGAGCTGTATTGCATCAACACTGGGCTGCATTTGGAATGTGGCTGCATATAAAGGCTAAATTCCCATCATAGTAACATTTAGCCCGTATTATTATTTTATGCTGCCACATTCCTTTTAACTCCCAAATTCTCAGAACTCTCAACAAGCTAAAGCTGCGAAATATCCTCCTCCCATAACTCGCTACCTAACACACATTGCGTTCTTGAGACTATGGATTCTGAAAGGATCTGCAGCAGTTATCCATTTGCCTTGAATCCAGGCTCTTTGGGAGGAGGAGAGCCTGGTACTCACCGTTTATACTTTTTACTCTGCCCTGTCACGACGACTTCACAAATAGGTGTATTATTGTTGGCCGCCATGTAAGACGGAACTGAAAAGCTGCCTATGAATAACTGTAAATGTGAATCCCATGAGAGCAACAACCTTTTCCTGTTAGTTGCCATACAAACCGCCTTGCCTCATAATTATAAAACACCCCTTGGCTGCACAGCCAACATATTATGGGCATGTGAAATCACGGAGTACCAGGTGGCTGCCTACATTGACAAATGAACATCACATGAGTGAGCAACTCAGGCAAGTCCTTAGGCTCCATGTCAGCTCGGCCCAAGAGATGTGGCTACACTACACAGCAGAGTTAATGACACTGTGCAGCTGTAGCATACCACACATGGTAAAACTTTCACACGACCCCCGGACCACTAACACTGTGACCTGACTCAGCCTTACAGTAAGCTGCCACCACAAGTCAGTCACCAGCCCGAGTCACACTCATGGTTACCCTATAGTCCTTCCCATATGTACAACCTCTCTGTCATGCCCCTGAATGGAGCTGGCCAGGGAGAGAGCAGTCCCAGTATTGTTTCGTTGTAAGACATATCGAGACTAGCCAGAAACTTTTGACTCAAACCGGTATCCTGCGCCGCCATTTTTTTCAGTCTCCTCGCTGAAAAATAGCATACAAACTAGGTGTGAAACTCTGTACCGCTTTTTTTCAACACTTGTCAGTAGAAGACGATACGTCCACTTCTGTCTTTTCAACACTGCCAGCAGAACTAGAAGACGACAACGACAACCCGGTATGCACGCGTACGTATATATAATTATAGCCAGAGAGTGACCACACAACCGATTATAGAACCGTTCACGCATGCGGTTAAAATGTTTGCAATCGAGTACGAGGTGAGTATGTTGCGGCAAGATGAAGGGGCTCTTGCTCGTTTTTCAAGTAGACTAGTGACTTGCTATTCCCCGATTATGTATGTGCCTCTGCGTGTGCGCAAAAGCCAGAGTCAGTGTTGGGAAGCAGGGCCGCGGGGACCTACGACGATTTTTGTTAGGATTAGCGTGCCATACGTGCGACCAGGATCAACTAAGCGCTTATAATATGCATGCGTTGCAGAAACGTTGCGTCAAGGTGGCGATCGGTCCTCCACACTCCTAGCTGGACCTACAACTCTATTCATGACCCGAGGAACTAGCCCTATGGAACGCCAGCTCCGCATGAGTCATCTCGCCGACAGCCAGCGGTTGCGCATGCGTGTACTTACGCGCGCGCGCGTAGTACGCCAAGCTTCAGCAGTGCGCTTTTCATGGGAGAAAGTGACGTCCACTGCTCACGAAAGGAGAGGAATGAGGAGCTCAGATCGCTGCGAGAAACGAAGCTAACCAATCTAACAAAGAATCGATGATGCGCTGCTCAGCTCTCGTATCAGTCCCGTACCCAGACCCCGCCCTCTCTCTCTAGAAAATAATGAGATTTCTTGGTTGTGCTGACTCAGCAGTCTTAGTTTTCTGTACCGGTAAGCCTCGAGAGAGAGAGAGAGGGCGGGAGACTAATCAAATGGAAACCTCTACCAGAGGTTTAGTTGGTGCTGTTTTGCTTTCTTTATCTTGTGTGGCCCAAGGTGTATATTCTAATAATCTGATCAGAATTTTATTGTCTCTTCTTCTTCTCCAGAGATTCTCCATGCTCCCGAGAATACAACTGTCTTTCTAAACAAACCGGCAGTTTTTACATGTGAGACAAGAGGTGGCGACACTTTGTGGCTAGTCAATGGAACACAGCGATCAACTTTTCTGCCTGACATACGTAATGACCTGGTTCTCTCAGAAGAGATTACTACTCCTGAAGGGAGTTCAGTGCAGACTCTGACCATCCCAGCCAGACCCCAGTACAATGGAACTAGAGTTCAGTGTGCTTCCGTGATATTTCGTGGCCCCTCCGTGGAGAGTGACAATGTTACATTGATCATTCAAGGTGCATGTATTATTTACAAGTTACGAAATTGCTTACCATGATATCCAGGTCCACTGTCAGCAGTAGCTGGTGTAAGTTCCATTAGCAGTACCAGCTCAGTGACCATCTCGTGGAGTGCTCCATTCTCTCTGGGTGTGACTGGTGTTGATCCTGATATCTGGTACTCTGTCCTCATCTACAATGTGACAGATGAGAACAACCCAACAGCCATCCTCTGTACTGACTGTATCAATATCACTGAGACACACTACACCTTCACTCCTGACTACCTCAGTCCTTGCCATGTGTTCAACTTCTCTGTCATCCCTCTGAATGGAGCTGGTCAGGGAGAGAGGAGTCCCAACATTACTACTAGTATGTCGATTTAACTTGCAACCAGAAACCCTTGAGCATGGCTATGTAGTGTTCAGATAATTATTTTCCTTTATATAGGAAGGCTTGCTTTCATCAGAACTCATATCAAAGCTGTTTATGACGATGTTGCAGTTACTTATGTAGGTTTTAACTCTTCAGATAGTCTTATAGTATAGCCATTGTCTACAGGCACACAACGAGATGGTAGATGAGTACATTCTTCATGGAGTGTCTGATACGGACCTAAAAAATATTTCATTGTCCTCCAACCATCGAGTTTCAACATACACACTCTCTGCAAACAAAAAGTTTAGCATATTCTTTGAAGTGTTCACAGCTGGTGGACCTGTGAATGTATCTCATGATACCTTCAGTAAGACAACACATTAATGTTCTCATGAATTAATACATGTGTATACAGCAACCTATGATGTCCAGAGTCTGTCAGTGGAAGAGGAAGAAGGAGGAGTGTTAGTGAGAGGGGAGTTCACGAGTGGGTCACGAGCTACAGGATGTCTGGTGGTCCTCCAGGGACCTCCCTCCTCTCCTGACGTCTTCAGAGCTCTCCTGAGGACCCAGTCTCAGGACACTGTCTCCACCACTGTACCTGTCCCTCCCTCCACTTACACTGTGTATGGATATGACCTTGAGGAGAATGGACTACCCAACACCATGCCTGCTGTCCTTCTAGAGAACCAGATATTGCTAAACTCAGGTCAGCTATTCAAAACTTCTTAGCAATGTTAAAAGCGCTTGTTTACAGATGCTGACAAAGTTAAACCTTCCCTCTATTTGAAGAATGCCAGCATATCCCAAAGAGGATCAACTGTAGTGATAGACTGTGAATTCTCAGAGGTCTATCCCGAGGCCTCATGTGTCCTGGTCTACAGAGAGTATGGCAGTCCTCTCCTGACAGTGGTGGACATTCCCCAACTCTTTGATTTCCCTGTCTCTATCGCTGTGGA
The DNA here is from genome assembly GCA_030341885.1 of Geodia barretti. Lineage (NCBI taxonomy): Eukaryota > Metazoa > Porifera > Demospongiae > Tetractinellida > Geodiidae > Geodia > Geodia barretti. The sequence goes on along the minus strand of CASHTH010003973.1, from coordinate 6,508 downwards.
CAACCCTGAGAACTATACCTTTGCACTGTTTGGGAAGAATGGTGCTATGAGTTTGGATGAAGAGCCACTGGTGTATACTAAATTCAGTGACTCTGGTAAGCATTTTCTCACAGCAATGACAGTTATGTAAACAGTTTATATTGCAACCACACTGTTCATAGAGCTACCTGATCCCGAAAGGGGAAACAGACAGTGGGAAAGAGGAAACACACAATTCCCAAGCATTGGTTGTTTCCATATCCGTAGGTAGGTGTTTACAGTGGAACATTGAACTCAGAACCCTCACTGCATTATTATCATATCACAGGCACAGTACTGGTGTGTGTTATGATGTGTGTCTCAGCAGTGTTGGTACTGGTGATGATCAGACAATATCATAACCGTCACAAGTCCACACATGCAGCTGAGCAGGTAAATGATATTGTGCATCAAGCAAGAATCTCTGCAAACCCGCTGCAGTATGGTATATAGTTTTTACTCACAGTTGTGTGTGTATTCTCTTGCAGCAGGTTTCCAGACCAGAAATGCTGTGGTCTATGATGAGGTAGTTCTTTCCCCAACCACCACCCCATCCTCTGTCATTCCAACTGAACCCAACACAGCCTATGTCACCACCACAATACCCACTGACCAGAATGTGGCCTATGCTGTGCATTCATCGTCATAATGTGTGTTACTGGTTTTAGTGTCATTGCATATTAATAGATGCTGCTGAATAAGACACATGATGTACCACTTGAAATAATGTGGCTGTGGGTTAGTATGTAACAGTGTACTCCAGACATTATGGCATGATGTTTAGATATGGTATTCACAGTGCTGAGTAAGCAGTGTCACATGACAGCACACTAATGAATCATAACAAGCATGCAACGCAATTGCATGTGTGTGTGTGTGTGTGTGTGTGTGCGCCACGCAATGCATAACTATGCATCATTGGGAAACTTCGCAGTCAAGTTTTTGTTCAATGTTGGATTAGAGCATAATAAATTATAGAGGAATGCAACACATTGTTGGTGAGCGAGCGTGAGCAGTTGAATATTGTGTGTTTTGCGCATAATTATGTAGAACATTACGGTATGTGCAGAGCCTGTCACATATAAAAAATTTGAAAGTTCCAGCATTACAACTAGCTAGGTAAACCAACAAAGTATTCTAACAACTACACAGTCACAAATCTAGTATGTTCGGATATATGGCATCAGGCAACAGCTCTCGGTGTCTGTCATCAGGAGGTGGCATGACAGGGGCACTCCCAACCTCTGCAAGTCCCTCCTATGACCAGCACCCCTTGGTTGTTGTCTGTGGGAGGAGGACCAGGAAACATGACACACAATGCCGGGCAGCTGCTGTCTAATCCTACAGACCTTGGCACTCCATGGGTTTGGTCATGTCATTCTCTCTCCCTGGTGTCTGGGGACTGGTTCAGATGAATGGCTACTCTCTTGTGGCTGGATCTCAGACTGGAGAGAAGTGGACTCCTCAGGCTGGGCCTGAACCGCCACTGGGGATGGCTCAACAGAACTGGGGTTGAGGAGGCTGGAATTCTCATTTAGACCTCCAACAACAAGCTCTCCTTTAAAAATTCAACAGTTAAAATGAAATTCATACACTTCTATCAAAATATATACCTTCTTTGGCTTCATCTTTGATGTGGCAAGGTAGGCAGGATGTCTGCAAGTCCAAATATCCGCGGAGCTCTTCCGCTCATCGCTACATTCCCAAAGGGATTACGTCATCACCCTCTGTGAAACAGAGACACTGAATGTAAAAACCACTAAAATGCCACAAAAAGGACAAACCTGGCACCATATCCCTGGCATCACCCTAACAAGAAACATTTTGTCAATGGGTTACGGCAAGCATTGAAATCTAATAAACCTGGACAGTGCAGGAGTTGTCTGCTGATCCTTGTCTCCAAGATCCAGTTGGGTCGGGATGAGAGTCTTCTTCTCCTGTTTCACAAATCTGGGTGAACAAGCTCATTGTGAAGGTGTACACTGACCTTCATTATTCACCGGAAGAACACCAATGTTTTCCTCAGCAAAACAACCCTCCGGTTTTATACTACCAGCACCATGGACAAAACATTGGAGTATCAAAGGTGAGATGTCTCTTGCCCTTGGTTGTCAGAGTGCTTTCTGTTAGGGCTAATAAATAACGTCACAGAAAATTGATGGGTATATATCTATCACAGTACCAACCTTTATCATACTCCTTCCCCCCTTGCACAGTGAAGTTGTTCAGATAGGGTAAGGTTGAAGATCCATTTGGCATTGTGCTCTGGGACAAATATTTATTGTACCAATGCTGCAGAATCAGCTACAATCATGTGTATTTTACCACACCTTCGCTCCCCTGTTTTCACTATCCTTGTCATCAAAAGGTAGGATTGCCCGTTCCACCCCATTCACAACCTCATAGCTACCACCACATCCAGGGTGAGATGAATCTGGCTGAGGCTCTGCGATGTAGGACACGCAGCTGCACAATCAACCACGTATGAATTGCGAAAATGCATTTACCAGTCGTGGCTTGCTGGTCGGCTCAGATCTGGCAACAGACAGTCTGCCTGAAGCCATCGATCTGTTTGCGCATGTTAACTGATCCTCAGTAAGATAGTGAAGTATCTAACAAATGAAGACCAAAAATGTTACCACCTAGCAGCATTACAGTAACTAACCAGCGGGCTACTGAGGTTGACTCCAACCACACAGGCACATCCACTGCACAATAGCACGATCAACAAGACCAGGTATATGTATGTAAGTATTAACCTATAGATGAGCGTAACTCTTAGCGTTTGCGAACGACGGCAGTAGTAGGCACTACAAAGGAAAAACTACAGTGTACACACCGAGACACAAAACTTGGACTTAGGTATACAACTCAGTTTCATATCTGCAATAATGCACAAACATCACATTGAGTCAGTGTTGCAAGTAAGAGACAGGATTTTTAGGCACAGCTGTAACTGAGTGTCATGAACACTAGCATTATTAAAGTCTATAGACTCCCCAGCAGTTTCTGCAGCGCAGTGCAACACAGTGTCACTAAAATTAGGATAGGAAGGAAATGGAAAATCGTTGTGCACATTAGAAGAAGACTACGCATAAACTTGATCATGTACAATAATATTGTGCAAAAGCCATTATGTGGTGTTTGAAACTGATTTCAGGCTCATTAGGACACATGGGAGTTGTGGCTCACATTCTTGACTTGGTATGATACTTCCTCCACACTTGTATAGCAGTAATAACTTTCTAATCACCAGGACAGAGCAGAGGATGGGAACAACTGGTTTTGCTCTCGTATGCCATCAATTTCTGCGCGATGATGACATAGATATTCTGGGGCTCTCGTGGTTCTATGCTCATACCTCGACTCCTATGTTTCCTAATATTGCTGTCAGTGAGGGGCGGTGTGTATTCCATGAGTACCAGTAACCACCTCACTATCACCTTGCTAGTGCACTGAAGGACTTGACTTGTGGCTGAGACTCTGGGGTGGGCACAGGAAATAGTACAGTAGCGGGTGTTTTACGAATGAAACCTCAGCACAAAATGTTTGTACCAACATTCTCTTCATGTAGTCATTCCGTACCACGGCTGCCAATGTACACTATTTAAATTTTTCCTGTGATTGTTTTGTATCTTTAGAAAGCGAACTACAACTTCTCACAATACTCTATTATGATATAAGTATTAGCGGCTAACCAGTAGTGACAGTGCTTTCATATCATCTGATACAGAGCCTAGCAAACGCTTACAAACAGAGTTGCTACGTACATTAATTTGTTGTGCATGCATAGTGAAAGCAAATGGACATGCAGATGGAGGCACAAAACATATTAACCAAACTGTGTAATCTGTTGGCTCGTACATGTGTGTGCGGAGGATTACAACACATCGGCTTCACTCCCGACTGACGGGCCCGTTCGCACTTCCGCCCAGTCCTCAGTACATGAGACCGTTTCTCCCAAGGATGCTGTAGTGTTGGTGACGCACATCCTCGGCTACACACACCTGCAGGACAGCCTCATCAGTGTCGTGTTGGTGTCTATCTCATGCAATCAGATCATCATCATAAGCTCAGACGGCCTCTGCTATCTCCTCCACGACTGCCACACCCACAAACAGTGACATGCAGCTGACTCTCACTGATGTCATCGCGACAGTATATGTAAACAGTAACGAGCATTGCAGCCTTTCACCACGCTTTGATGGCCTTCGTCTGCATACTTCTTTGTCTGAATGAGGTATATACTAGTAGAACACATTAGCTACTAATCATACTACTAACGCTCCGGCTGCCATGTCAGGAGTAAGTGGCGTGAGGTAGACATCAACATAGGGACACTGTGTCTTGGTCTCATCTGTGTTTGCGCCTGTGGTAGGAAGAGGTCCAGGTCAGGCAATATTGAGAAAGGCGCTTTTCTGAGGAAGAGAAGATCATAACATGAGTCATGTGACTATCATGTGATCATCAGCTGACATGAGTAGTGCTGATGTCACGCTCCGTGTACTGACGATGGAGTGCTCGGATATGTGCACTCGCTGACGCTGATTGGAGTCGGCCCGATCGGTGTATACCTCCCTTATGTTGGATATCACTGGTTAGGAGTGCTCACACTTAGCGCCAGCCGATCCTGTCTTTGGCTTATCGAGACTTCGCCATCTAAATGCGAGGTTGGCTACTCTTCTTTCTTCATGCAGGTCGCATCCTTTTTACGTTTGGTTGCCAGCCATCAGCTGATCTCAGTTGAGACGCGCTGGCTACACTAGCATTACTGCATTCACTCGGGGGAAGGAGAACAAAAGCAAATGGGAAGACATCAGAGGAGCTGTAACCACTTTGTGTGACTACAATAAGAGATATGAACATTTTGATGGAAAATTAGTGCACAAATTACATTTCCTCCACAAAACAGCACACACAGCAAAGAGATGACAAGAGATAACGATGAACACAATACAGTAGCTGACACTCCAATAGCAAATCGCTGATACTCTGCACTAGGAGAAGAGAAAAAAGGAAGACAGTATCTATGTAGGTACATACACATCTATCCTATACAGAAAGGACAGAATGAAAAGCAATTAAAGTAAAGACCTCGGCAAAGGAATGCGGGCACATGAGTTGATGTTAAACTATGCGTAGCAGTTGAGGTTTAACTGGTTAGCCAGGCGGCAAATCCAAGACTGTTGTAACCCCCCATGGATGCATGCCGGCCGAGGGTTGGTTAACAAGAAATTTACCATACTCCAAATGCAAGTCAAGGATAATGAAAAGCACTAAGCGACAAACCCTCGGCGAAATATGCGCATGCGCGATATGCCTAATTGATGGGCTGGGCCGGCATTTGGTTTATTCGTGGTCTTCTGCTAGTAGCTCGCGGAGAGTAAGGCACGGGCTAGCTACAGTAGTAGATAGCAGACATGCATTTTGTTGTGACTTCCTGAGCCGCCAAGGTAACAGAGCGAGCGGATCAGGTTCGCGGTAAGACAGTGCGATTGTTTGGCTTTTTCGTTGTTTTCACGAATATCTCTCGAAAGAAGTCGTTTCAGATGATCGCCTAATAGTTTTAGGCTCAGAGTTTGATCGGCTGGTATCGCTAATGGGCGGGCGCCTCGTAGCATGTAGTGCCAGAATAGCGTCGACCACACAACACCGCCAGGACATGCGGCCGCAGGGTTAATCAGACATACCAAGAGATGTGCTGCGGTATAGTTGGTGTAAGTTGTTCGGTAACATCATTCTTCCTGCTATAATGTCTTTGATCGACGATGGAACCATCCTTTTCCAAAATATAGCAAATGGACGGCGGCAGGGGAGAAAGAGAGAAAATAAAAAGGAGGGGAGTGACTAACCAATAAACCCTTCTAACCTTCTCTCACGCCCTAGCCACCACTCCATCCACCACCCAATCCTCTCTATCCGTCGCTCTCACACTCCGACTCCGACACTACCACCAGCCAACCTTTTCCTCCACCGCTCGCCCCAACAACAACCAACCCCCCCCACCTTTCATTTTACTCCCCCCCCTGTTTTCCTCTTATTTGCGCTCTTGTTTTTTCTTTTGTTTTTTTTTTTTTTTTTTTTTCTTTTTTTTCTTTTTCCTTTTTGCTTTTTTTTCTTTTTGGGAGACCGGGTTTTTGGTGGATATTTCATCAGTATGGTATTGTTACAATACTCTCGATAGACAGGGACAAATGAGGCTCCTCATACATTTCTTTGAACTCCACTGATAGTCACTTGCTGAACCATCCAGTCTAAACTGTATTGTTATAAATGTCGAACGTTGCATCAGCGATGGGTGGGACCGCAATAGAACTGAAGAGGAAATCTAAAAGCCAAATGTATAAATCAGCAGGACATCCACCGTTCCCCGTAAACATTGACAGTAGGTTCTGTTAAACAGCAGGTGGCCGTCAGGAGCCATATTCTCACAGTCAGAGGACAAAAACTATGGTAAGTTGAAGATAAAATGTCATGGAATAGTACTCTG
>CASHTH010003972.1:0-18059 GCA_030341885.1 Geodia barretti | reverse complement strand
TATCTGTGGGCGTTCTCCACAGCAGCCACTGGCAACGTGGAGTGAACGGCTCAAGAGATGGTCGTCGGGAAACCGGACAACAAAGGTACTCAGCATTTCTTGTGGTTTAGAAAGCTTCAATTAGTGAGTATGCTTGTCTGTTTCTGCCAGAAACAAACGGGAGACACAGCTACCGAGTCAGAGACCAGTTCTTCCTCTGGTGGTGAAGCTCAGGAGGTGAAGTCTGAGGTGTCACAATCCACCACAAAACAGGAGACGGCTGAAGATGACATTGAGGTCTTGTTACAAGAGAAAGATGAGAAGATAAAGCAGCTTCAAGTGAGAAGTCTTTCACACTTTATGTCCGCTCTCGGTATAATTATGCAGCCCTTCGCATTATTAACCCTCGGTGCGCATGCGCAGCGAGGATTACAGTAGTTGGGTCAGTGTGTGTCTTTCTGTCTGTCTGTTACTCTCAATCTCACTTCTCGATGTTTGTTCGTCTCACAAACGACATGACCTACCCAACGGGCAATGAAGGTCTGAAATTTTGTGCGGTTTTCTCTGAAAATGCTCCGTTGCAAAGCTAGAACGTGAAAATGGCAATATGCAAATACACAACGGATGGGATGGCTTACCGCGGTGTGATCGATCCGTGTGCTCTGCGTATATACCTCGGAGGCACAGAAGATGCAACGCAGGGCGTGTATCGCCTCTCGCATGCTATCTAGTAGTGTAATTAGCCCGCGTCAGACCACGAGTAACAGCTAAAACTAAACCCAGCCCATCGATTAGTGATACCGCGCATGCGTTTACTGACGCGTGCGCATCACAATGTGCCGAGGCTTCAGTGCTTTTCATTATGATAATGATCCAACACTGCTGTTGGATATGTTTAATACCACACAGGACTTTTGTTGTCCATAATTTAGCAAATATTCTGGGAAAAACCTCGCAAATTCTTGTTGTGCTGCAAAAGTTGTGGTGTACAGTCCACTAGTCTAGCCTTCTTACTCACCAACCCACTCATCCAACTTTCACTCACTCACTCACATGTTGTCTCGTTTGCCAATTTACTTCACAGTAAAATTTCAAAACGCATGGAAGAACTTCTATAGCGCATGCATTCGCATGGATTATTGCCAATTGTGGAATTGCTGGGCATGTGGCATTCCGATGATTCCACAATTGGCTATAATGCATGCGCTCTAGAAGTTCTTCCATGCGTTCTGATATCTTACCAGGAAGTAAATTGACAAACGAGACAACATGTGAGTGAGTGAGTGAGTGAGAAAGTTGGTAGACTAGTTCGTTTGTTTTGTATAAACGTCAATTTTGTATACAAGCTACAGTACACACCAAAAAAAGTTCCCACTACGCCTCTACGGTGCTTTTATGGCGAATCTACGGTCGACCATAGAGCACCGTAGCTGCAGTACGCTAGTAAAGTAAACGGTGGCAGCTAAAGGCCTAGCAAGCAACGAGCGTTGTTTCTAAAGCTAAGCGTAAGCTAATAACACTAGCGTTGTAGCGCAGTCGTGTCTAGCATTGCTACTGCTGCTTGCTATCGCTTCTCGCTCTCCTTTGCGCCCGCTGAGCGCGCTGACGCGACATGCGCGCGTGCGAACGCGCCCACTGTATCGACATGGCAAGAGCAGCTCATCGATCGCCTCGCCGTCAGCACTGTCGCTCTATGAACGCCGTGTGGATATCCTTTACTACAGTACAACGCCAAAAATATTTCCCACTACCGTACCGTAGTACGGTCACACTGTAGTACAACTACGGTCTTGCTACGCTGTAGCAACGCCGTACTACGGTGGAAGCCGTAGACCTGCTACGGCACAGTACGCCGTAGTTTACAGTCCTCTATCAAGCAGCGTTGCCCCATGCAGCTTTAGCTAGCTGTACGGCCAGGATATCCACACGGCGTTCACAGAGCGACAGTGCTGACGGCGAGGCGATCGATGAGCTGCTCTTGCCATGTCGATACAGTGGGCGCGTTCGCACGCGCGCATGTCGCGTCAGCGCGCTCAGCGGGCGCAAAGGAGAGCGAGAAGCGATAGCAAGCAGCAGTAGCAATGCTTATAACAAACTTAGTGCTTATAACAAACTGACATTCACCATCTTGTTGTTCTAATGTTTCTTCAAAATCACGCAGTGTATTTCACATGGCAAATTTACATCTCTGCAGGACAAGTACTTGCGTGCCCTGGCAAGATGGAGAACGTTCGGCAGCGCTCCAGGAAGCAGGTGGAAGATGCCAAGCTGTACGGGATTCAGGGGTTTTCCAAAGACATTCTCGAGGTTGCAGATGTTCTACAGAAGGCCACCCTCAGTGTCCCTGAGAGTGCACTCAAAGGGACGGACAATCCCCACCTTGTGTCCCTCTATGACGGAGTCAAGCTGACTGAGGCTGAACTACAGAAAGTCCTCAAGAAAAACGGAGTTGCCCACATCAATCCTCTGGGGCAGATGTTTGACCCAGTGTACCACGAGGCCATGTTTGAAGTGGAGGGAGACAAGCCTGGGACTGTGGCTCATGTGACAATGCTAGGGTATACCCTGCACGGACGAACAATACGACCTGCCAGAGTAGGCGTCGTCAAACAGACAGATTCCTAGCTCGCGCTGTGGTGTTCAATCATTCCACTTGGAATTGCATTGTTGTCTTTTCAAATTGTTGAACGGAGAATTTCAGAACCCTGATAGAGGTGTTAGTACAAATTCACAGTTATACAGTCAGTGCATATAGCACCCTGCACTCCTTCTATCTCCTGTAAAGATGTAGTCAGAGAAGGTTCGGTACAGTCGAAACCACCCCGAACTGGTGTGAAAGAGTCAGAGAAGGTTCGGTCCAGTCGAACTACCCCGAACTCATGTAAAAGAACTCTATATACCTTGCTATCTCTGTGAGGATGTAGTTCGAGAAGGTTCGAAGAGGTTCGGTGTGCTTGAACCACCCCGAACCAGTGCATAAGCAACCTGCACACCTTGTTTCCCCTACAACGATGTAGGTTCGGTACAGTCGAACCACCCCGAACTCGTGACAAAACTTTACACACCCTGTAATGTTGTAGTTAGAGAAAGTTCGGTACAGGTTCGAGGAGGTTCGATGTGCTTGAACCACCTTAACCCGTTGGGCGTAATTTACATATATATATATATTCACAGAGCCTCCATAAGTGCATAATACTAGGCGCTAATATGTTATACATCAATTTCTGCTTATTTAAGGATACACCTATGACGTCCAAAGGGTTAAACTAGTGGCTAGTGGAGGTTTGGTACAGTCGAACCGAACCACCCCGAACTCGTGTGAAAGAAGTCTATATACCTTGCTATCTCTGTGAGGATGTAGTTACAGAAGGTTCGATGAGGTTCGATGTGCTTGAACCTCCCCGAACCGGTGCATATTGCACCCTGAACACCTTTTATCCCCTGAAGAGATGTAGTTGGAGACGGTTCGGTACAGTCAAACCACCCCGAACTCGTGTGAAAGAAGTCTATATACCTTGCTATCTCTGTGAGGATGTAGTTCGAGAAGGTTCGATGAGGTTCGATGTGCTTGAACCTCATCGAACTAGTGCATATAGCACCCTGCACTCCTTCTATCTCCTGTAAAGATGTAGTCAGAGAAGGTACGGTACAGTCGAACCACCCCGAACTCGTGTGAAAGAGTCAGAGAAGGTTCGGTCCAGTCGAACCACCCCGAACTCATATAAAAGAACTCTATATACCTTGCTATCTCTGTGAGGATGTAGTTCGAGAAGGTTCGAGGAGGTTCGGTGTGCTTGAACCACCCCGAACTAGTGCATAAGCACCCTGCACACATTGTTTCCCCTGTAACGATGTAGTTAGAGAAAGTTCGGTACAGGTGCGAGGAGGTTCGATGTGCTTGAACCCTTAAATTAGTGGCTAGTAGAGGTTCAGTGTGCTTGAACCACCCCGAAATAGTGCATAAGCACCCTGTACACCTTGTTTCCCCTGTAACGATGTAGATAGAGTAGAGAAGATGTAGTCAGAGAAGGTTCGGTCCAGTCGAACCACCCCGAAACTCGTGTAAAAAGAACTCTATATACCTTGTAATGTTATCTCGTTCGAGAAGGTTCAATGAGGTTCGATGTGCTTGAACCTCCTCGAACCGGTGCAAATTACACCCTGCACACCTTGTATCCCCTGTAGTTGGAGAAGGTTCGGTACACTCGAACCACCCCGAACTCGTGTGAAAGAAGTCTATATACCTTGCTATTTCTGTGAGGATGTAGTTCGAGAATGTTCGATGAGGTTCGATGTGCTTCAACCTCATCGCATATAGCACCCTGCACTCCTTCTATCCCCTGTAAAGATGTAGTCAGAGAAGGTTCGGTCCAGTGGAACCACCCCGAACTCATAAAAGAACTCTATTGCTATCTCTGTGAGGATGTAGTTAGAAAAGGTTCGAAGAGGTTCAATGTGCTTGAACCTCCACGAAACGGTGCATATTGCACCCTGCACACCTTGTATCCCCTGAAGAGATGTAGTTGGAGAAGGTTCTGTACAGTCGAACCACCACGAACTCGTGTGAAAGAAGTCTATATACCTTGCTATCTCTGTGAGGATGTAGTTCGAGAAAGTTCGATGAGGTTCGATGTGCTTGAACCTCCCCGAACCGGTGCATATTGCACCCTGCACACCTTGTATCCCCTGAAGAGATGTAGTTGGAGAGAGAAAGAGAAGACAGGAAGAAGAAGAAGAAGCAGGCTCAGGCCAGTTCTGGTTCTGTGGTGGGCTGGGTGCGGGCAGGATCAAGAGTTCGGGGTGGTTCGACTGTACCGAACCTTCTCCAACTACATCTTTATAGGGGATAGAAGGAGTGCAAGGTGCAATTTGCACCGGTTCGGGGAGGTTGAAGCACATCGAACCTTCTCGAACTACATCCTCACAGAGATAGCAAGGTATATAGAGTTCTTTTTACACGAGTTCTGGGTGGTTCGACTGGACCGAACCTTCTCTGACTACATCTTCTCTACTCTATCTGTTGGGGGTGGTTCGACTGCACCAAACCTTCTCCAACTACATCTCTTCAGAGGATACAAGGTGTGCAGGGTGCAATATGCACCGGTTCGGGGAGGTTCAAGCACATCGAACCTCATCGAACCTTCTCTGGCTACATCTTGACAGGGGTGGTTCAACGGTACCACCGAACCTTCTCCAACTACATCTTCTGTACTCTATCTACATCGTTACAGGGGAAACAAGGTGTGCAGGGTGCTTATGCACTAGTTCGGGGTGGTTCAAGCACACCGAACCTCCACTAGCCACTAGTGGTTCAAGCACATCGAACCTCCTCGAACCATATTATAGGTTACAGATAAAGAATTACGATATGACTTCCCTGGTTGTCTTATAACTAGGACAACCAGGGAAGTGTATGTTAGAAGGCTAAAGAACAAAAGAAAAGAAAAAGATCAAAGTGATGTGCAGTAAGCAGCTTACTTCCAATATGTATTGACATTGCATTTGTGTGTTCCTCATGCAGAAAAGCTGTTAAAATGTTTTTTATGTATTATATTTATAATTAATCATTATATTTTTTCTATTTACACTATTGTACTTACACAGCCTGAATATCATCGAAAGTTGTCATATTGTTGTTTACAGGATTAATGCGCGTTATTTATAACAATATGAAGTTGAGTGCTAGTCAACAGTCTGATATCTCAAACATTCTATTGTGGTCCCCAAGGTTGCTGCTATTTTCTTACCAATCACAATATCTGGGGAACCTCTGAAAAGGAATTGATCTGGCTTAGCTATTTCTCCAAGTTTGAGACACTTCTGCTCTAACTACATATCTACGTTGAGCTTATTAATAGATGATAGATTGATATCAAGTATTAGTTAACTGTCCTTCAAACCCTCCTCCTTTTTAAAGACTTGTACATCACAGGTAAGTCACTATTCTTTACAGTCTTTGATCCCTTTTCTCGGTTCCAATTGACATTCTTTAGCTTCAGAGAAGTGTAGTGTTGGAGTTCGCCACTAGCTTCTAATTTTGACTTGATATTGGCGGGATAGATGGCAGCAAAATCACCTGGCAGTTGTTGAAGGAAGAGCCTGAATGGACGATAGACGATAGTTCATATGGCTATGTATCAGTACAGATGGTATATACATGAAAGGAAATATCCAACTCCTATATATAGGGGTGGTATATATTATATGCTATCACTTTAATGCTGACACCCCAAATATGTATGACAAAGCATTTAGGCCTGACCAAATAAATCGTTTGTACAAATTACCGTCTGCAGGACAGTTTTACTCAAGGGTCTAAGGAAGTAGCTTACAAACACATTCTTTTACCTGTGGTTTATTACAATCCATAGTAATGCAATTCCACTTTTTGACAATCCACCTTTTTTTGGCTAGAGACTTGCTCTCTGATACAAGTAACACATCCTTTTCGCAGTCGTACAAACAAACACTAAACTGTGCTTCATCAATCAGAATAGTTGGTACCATCGCTTGTTTATTAGGATGAAGTGATTTCTCAGTAAAAGAAGAAATAACACAGGTGCCAACTGCTTGTTGCAGGTTTGCATCCCTAAGATTCACCTTTCCCCCAATTGTGGTTGTAGCTCCATCACTACTAGCAAGTGATTCATCATCACTAGGATCTTCATCGACTACCACGCGCTCCTCTGTTTCTCTCCTACAGACAACTTCAACCTCCCTCACCCTCACATCTGGGGTGCCATGCCATGTATCCACGGACCCCATTCCAATGTCACCACAATTTAGCTCAGTCGTCATTTGCTCCCCAAGGATTTCCCAGTAACTACTCTCCAGGACCACTTCTCTACAAAGAGACACCAGAATTTTTTAGCTAACATTGAGCATTATGACCTTTTCACGTTGCGTGGACTTGGAATAGGAGCAGCAATGAGGTGTCCATGGACGGCTCCTACAGTTCTTGATGAACTTCAAAGCCCCAATGTAATCTGGTTCAACCTCAACTTTGAATAAATTGTTAAATCTGACTGCAATCTGGCTCACACCATGAGGATCAGTGTGTGCATTAAGTCGAAAACCCAAGGACGAAAAACTGGAATTTTAACAAAAGTTGGATGCCACATAGTGAAAAACAAAGGGAATTTCAGCATTTATCCTTTCAAGGGCATATTTTAGATCATGTTCACATGTTTCGAATTCCTCCGTCATTTCCTGTAGCAGAGAATGCATCAGTTATAAAATAGCCCATTTGGCCTTTGTCACACGCACACACACACACACTACACACTAATCTGTGTCAGGGCTAGTCTGGCGTCGTGTCACCAGCCCCTACCCGCGCAGGGCTGGTGACGCCAGAACACGCTATCGAGGGCAGCTACAGCTGGAGTGAATTACTCAGTACAACAGTATTTATTGAACTTACCATGTCTTGGTTTGACTAAACTTGGGAAACACCTGAGTGTGTGGTAACGTGGATTGCCTACATTGCTATGATGTCATTTCATAAAGACGCGCGGCGCTAATCTCGTGCCAGGCCGCCCCATAATGCACGCTCATCGCGTCAGATCTTGAGGAGGACTGTTGACAATGGCGGAATCCCAAGGAGTGAAAATCAAAATTACCGTAGGTAATAGAAGTCTACCGGGACTTACTGTCCCGTCTATGAAACAGCTCCTCAAGTGTAGAGGGTTTACCGTAGAAAACAAAGTGAAAAAAACAAGCTGAAAACCCAGTTAGAGAAGGTGTTATTGAAGGAACGCTTATTAACCCTCGGCGCGCATGCGCAGCGAGGGTTACGGTAGTTGTCCCGTAAGTGTGTCAGTCTGTCAGTCTGTCTGTCTGTTACCACGTTTTCCGCCACCGCGCGCACGAAATCAGGTAATAGCGATATGATCGGGTTCAGGGCTACACTGGGTTGATTTTAAAAAAGGCGATTTTCGTAAAACTACTGTGTTTTTAAAGTTATGGCGTGAAAACCAAGTGAACAAGCCAATATGTAAATTAGCACAGGCTTACCTCGACCGCGTCCGTTCACTCTGTGTGTCTTGAAGGCACAACAAGTCACAACGAAGGGCATGTATCGACTCACGCATGCTATTTACTACTGTAGCTAGCCCGTGCCAGACTCTCCGCGAGCTACTAGCGGGATACCACGAGTAAAGGCATAAAAAACCCAGCCCATCAATTAGTGGTACCGCACATGCGCAGTTCGCCGAGGGTTTGCACTTTAGTGCTTTTCATTGGAGGTTACTATTAACCAAGAAACGAGTCTATACATGCACACACGTACACAGATTGTAGGTGAACTTCCAGATGATGTAAGTGTTTGACTATGGCCTCAAGTGGTATATTGGATATACACAGTCTACATACACACACACACAGAAGACAGATTCATCGGGGTCAACAGCAGACCAAAACGAGGAAAAGTCCATAAGCAACCTGCACACCTTGTTTACCCTATAACGATGTAGATAGAGAAGGTTCGGTACACCCCGAACTCATGTGACAACTCTACACACCCTGTAATGATGTGGTTCGGGAATGTTCGAGGAGGTTCGGTGTGCTTGAACCACCCCGAACTAGTGCATAAGCACCCTGCACACCTTATTTCCCCTGTAACGATGTAGTTAGAGAAAGTTCGGTACATGTTCGAGGAGGTTCGATGTGCTTGAACCACCCTAAACTAGTGGCTAGTGGGGGTTTGGTGTGCTTGAACCACCCCGAACTAGTGCATAAGAAAGTTCGGCATAGTCGAACCACCCTGAACCCATGCGAAAGAACTCTCCACACCTAGCTATCTCTGCAATGACGTGGTTCGAGAAGGTTCGAAGAGGTTCGGTGTACTTGAACCACCCCGTATATAGAGTTCTTTTACATGAGTTCCGGGTGGTTCGACTGGACCGAACCTTCTGATGTAGTTAGAGAAGGTTCGATGAGGTTCGATGTGCTTAAACCTCCCCGAACCGGTTCATATTGCACCCTGCACACCTTGTATCCCCTGAAGAGATGTAGTTGGAGAAGGTTCGGTCCAGTCGAACCACCCCGAACTCGTGTGAAAGAAGTCTATATACCTTGCTATCTGTGTTAGGATGTAGTTCGATGAGGTTCGATGTGCTTGAACCTCATCGAACTAGTGCATATAGCACCCTGCACTCCTTCTATCCCCTGTAAAGATGTAGTGTAAAGATGTAGTTAGAGAAGGTTCGGTAGAGTCGAACCACTGAACTCATCACAGAGAACATCATCACATCACACAGATAACACGACTTCGGGATGGTTCAACTGTATATTCATTTGAGAATATGTTATTCATGTTGTTATTCATTGCAGATGAATAAAAAACAAGATAAAACGATTAGATACCAGATAAAACACAAATGACAAAAGTAGAACACAAATAAAAGTAGAAACACAGATGACAAAAGACAGTATGAACCTGTACCGAACTTTCTCTAACTACATCATTACAGGGGGAAAAATGTGTGCAGGTTGCTTATGCACTAGTCCGGGGTGGTCAAGCACACCGAACCTCCTCGAACTTTCCCAAACCACATGATTACAGGGATAGCAAGGTGTGTAGAGTTTTGTCATATGAGTTCGGGGTGGTTCGACTGTACCGAACCTTCTCTATCTACATCGTTAAAGGGGAAACAAGGTGTGCAGGTTGCTTATGCACTAGTTCGGGGTGGTTCAAGCACACCGAACCTCTTCGAACCTTCTCGAACTACATTCTCACAGAGATAGTAAGGTATATAGAGTTCTTTTACATGAGTTCGGGGTGGTTCGACTGGACCGAACCTTCTCTGACTTAATCTTTACAGGGGATAGAAGGAGTGTAGGGTGCTATATGCACTAGTTCGATGAGGTTCAAGTACATCGAACCTCATCGAACCTTCTCGAACTACATCCTCACAGAGATAGCAAGGTATATAGAGTTCTTTCACACGAGTTCGGGGTGTTTCGACTGTACCGAACCTTCTCCAACTACCTCTTTACAGGGGATAGAAGGAGTGCAGGGTGCTATATGCACTAGTTCGATGAGGTTCCAGCACATCGAACCTCATCGAACCTTCTCGAACTATCCTCACAAAGAGAGCAAGGTATATAGAGTTCTTTTACACGAGTTCAGGGGTGGTTCGACTGGACCGAACCTTCTCTGACTTCATCTTTACAGGGGATAGAAGGAGTGCAGGGTGCTATATGCACTACTTTGATGAGGTTGAAGCACATTGAACCTCATCGAACCTTCTGTAACTACATCCTCACAGAGATAGCAAGGTATGTAGAGTTCTTTTTACACGAGTTCGGGGTGGTTCGACTGGACCGAACCTTCTCTGACTACATCATCTCTACTCTATCTACATCATTACAGGGGAAACAATGTGTGCAGGGTGCTTATGCACTAGTCCGGGGTGGTCAAGCACACCGAACCTCTTCGAACCTTCTCGAACTACATCCTCACAGAGATAGCAAGGTATATAGAGTTCTTTCATACGAGTTCGGGGTGGTTCAACTGGACCGAACCTTCTCCAACTACATCTCTCAGGGGTATTTAACAAGGGTTCAGGGTGCAATATGAACCGGTTCGGGGAGGTTCAAGCACATCGAACCTCATCGAACCTTCTCGAACTACATCCTCACAGATATAGCAAGGTATATTGAGTTCTTTTACACGAGTTCAGGGGTTGTTCGACTGGACCGAACCTTCTCTGACTTCATATTTACATGGGATAGAAGGAGTGCAGGGTGCTATATGCACTAGTTCGATGAGGTTCAAGCATATCGAACCTCCTCGAACCTTCTCGAACTACATCCTCACAGAGATAGCAAGGTATATAGAGTTCTTTTACATGAGTTCGGGGTGGTTCGACTGGACCGAACCTTCTCTGACTCTTCACACGAGTTCGGGTTGGTTGACTGTACCGACTTCTCCAACTCCCTCTTCAGATAAAAGGTGTTCAGGGTGTAATATGCACCGTTCGGGGAGGTTCAAGCACATCGAACCTCATCGAACCTTCTCAATCTCACTCACAGATATAGCAAGGTATATAGAGTTCTTTTACATGAGTTCGGGGTGGTTCGACTGGACCGAACCTTCTGTGACTACATCTTAACAGGAGATAGAAGGAGTGCAGGGTGATATATGCCCTAATTTTATGAGGTTCAATGACATCGAACCTTCTCGGACTACATCCTCACAGAGATAGCAAGGTATATGGAGTTCTTTTACATAAGTTCGGGGTGGTTCGACAGGACCGAACCTTCTCCAACTACATCTCTTCAGGGGATAAAAGGTGTTCAGGGTGCAATATGAACCTTCTGTAACTACATCCTCACAGAGATAGCAAGGTATATAGAGTTCTTTTACATGAGTTCGGGGTGGTTCGACTGGACCGAACCTTCTCTGACTACATCCTTACAGGAGATAGAAAGAGTGCAGGGTGATATATGCACTAGTTTGATGAGGTTCAAGCACATCGAACCTCATCGAACCTTCTCGAACTACATCCTCACAGAGATAGCAAGGTATATAGACTTTTTTCACACAAGTTCGGGGTGGTTGGACTGTACCGAACCTTCTCCAACTACATCTCTTCAGGGGATACAAGGTGTTCAGGGTTCAATATGCACAGTTTCGGGGAGGTTCAAGCACATCGAACCTCATCGAACCTTCTCGAACTACATCCTCACAGAGATAGCAAGGTATATAGAGTTCTTTTACATAAGTTCGGGGTGGTTCGACTGGACCGAACCTTCTCCAACTACATCTCTTCAGGGGATAAAAGGTGTTCAGGGTGCAATATGAACCGGTTCGGGGAGGTTCAAGCACATCGAACCTCATCGAACCTTCTCCCTCACAGAGATAGCAAGGTATGTAGAGTTCTTTTTACACGAGTTCGGGATGGACCTTCTCTACTCTATCTACATCGTTACAGGGGAAACAAGGTGTGCAGGGTGTTTATGCACTAGTTCGGGGTGTTTCAAGCACACCGAACCTCTACTAGCCACTAGTTTAAGGTGGTTCAAGCACATCGAATCTCCTCGAACCTGTACCGAACTTTTTCTAACTACATCGTTACAGGGGAAAGAAGGTGAGCAGGGTGCTGATGCAGTAGATCGGGGTGGTTAAAGCACACCGAACCTCCTCGAACTTTCCCAATCCACATGATTACAGGGATAGCAAGGTGTGTAGAGTTTTGTCACATGAGTTCGGGGTGGTTCGACTGTACTGAACCTTCTCTATCTACATCGTTTTAGGGGAAACAATGTGTGCAGGTTGCTTATGCACTAGTTCGGGGTGGTTCAAGCACGCCGAACCTCTTCGAACCTTCTCGAAGTACATCCTCACAGAGATAGCAAGGTATATAGACTCCTTTCACACGAGTTCGGGGTGGTTCGACTGTACCGAACCTTCTCCAACTACATCTCTTCAGGGGATAAAAGGTGTTCAGGGTGCAATATGAACCGGTTTTGGGAGGTTCAAGCACATCGAACCTCATTGAACCTTCTCGAACTACATCCTCACAGAGATAGCAAGGTATATAGAGTTCTTTTACATGAGTTCGGGGTGGTTCGACTGGACCGAACCTTCTCTGACTACATCTTTACAGGAGATAGAAGGAGTTCTGGGTGCTATACGCACCGGTTCGGGGAGGTTCCAGCACATCGAACCTCATCGAACCTTCTGTAACTACATCCTCACAGAGATAGCAAGGTATATAGAGTTCTTTTACATGAGTTCGGGGTGGTTCGACTGGACCGAACCTTCTCTGACTACACCTTTCAGGAGCTAGAAGAAAGTGCAGGGTGATATATGGACTAGTTGATGAGGTTCAAGCACATCGAACCTCATCGAACTTCTGAAATACATCATCACAGAGATAGAAAGGTATCAAGACTTTTTTCACCACAATTCGGGGTGGTTGGACTGTACCGAACCTTCTCCAACTACATCTCTTCAGGGGATACAAGGTGTTAAGGGTGTGCATGGTATATAGACTTCTTTCACACGAGTCCGGGGTGGACCGAACCTTCTCTGACTACATCTTTACAGGAGATAGAAGGAGTGCAGGGTGCTATATGCACTAGTTTTATGAGGTTCAAGCACATCGAACCTCATCGAACCTTCTCGAACTACATCCTCACAGAGATAGCAACGTATATAGACTTCTTTCACACGGGTTCGGGGTGGTTCGACTGGACCGAACCTTCTCTGACTACATCTTTACAGGGGATACAAGGTGTTCAGGGTGCAATATGCACCAGTTCGGGGAGGTTCAAGCACATCGAACCTCATCGAACCTTCTGTAACTACATCCTCACAGAGATCGCAAGGTATATAGAGTACTTTTACATGAGTTCGGGGTGGTTCGACTGGACTGAACCTTCTCTGACTACATCTTTACAGGAGATAGAAAGAGTGCAGGGTGATATATGCACTAGTTTGATGAGGTTCAAGCACATCGAACCTCATCGAACCTTCTCGAACTACATCCTCACAGAGATAGCATGGTATATAGAGTTCTTTTACATAAGTTCGGGGTGGTTCGACTGGACCGAACCTTCTCCAACTACATCTCTTCAGGGGATAAAAGGTGTTCAGGGTGCAATATGAACCGGTTCGGGGAGGTTCAAGCACATCGAACCTCATCGAACCTTCTCCCTCACAGAGATAGCAAGGTATGTAGAGTTCTTTTTACACGAGTTCGGGATGGACCTTCTCTGCTCTATCTACATCGTTACAGGGGAAACAAGGTGTGCAGGGTGTTTATGCACTAGTTCGGGGTGTTTCAAGCACACCGAACCTCCTCGAACTTTCCCAATCCACATGATTACAGGGATAGCAAGGTGTGTAGAGTTTTGTCACATGAGTTCGGGGTGGTTCGACTGTACCGAACCTTCTCTATCTACATCGTTTTAGGGGAAACAATGTGCGCAGGTTGCTTATGCACTAGTTCGGGGTGGTTCAAGCACGCCGAACCTCTTCGAACCTTCTCGAACTACATCCTCACAGAGATAGCAAGGTATATAGAGTTCTTTTTCATGAGTTCGGGGTGGTTCGACTGAACCGAACCTTCTCCGACTCTTTCACACGAGTTCGGGGTGGTTCGACTGTACCGAACCTTCTCTGACTACATTTCTTCAGGGGATACAAGGTGTGGAGGGTGCAATATGCACCGGTTTGGGGAGGTTCAAGCACATCGAACCTCATCGAACCTTCTCTAACTACATCGTCACAGAGATAGCAAGGTTTATAGAGTTCTTTTACACGAGTTCGGGGTGGTTCGACTGGACCGAACCTTACCTGACTACATCTTTACAGGGGATATAAGGAGTGCAGGGTGCTATATGCACTAGTTCGATGAGGTTCAAGCATATCGAACCACATCATGACAGAGATAGCAGGTGTGTAGAGTGTCATATGAGTTCGGGGTGGTTCAACTGTGCCGAACCTTCTCTACTTAATCTTTACAGGGAAACAAGTGTGCAGGGTGCTTATGCATAGTCGGGTGGTTTCAAGCATATCGAACCCTCCTCGAACCACATCAGCGCAGCGATAGAAGGTGTGTAGAGTTCTTTCACATGAGTTCGGGGTGGTTCGACTGTAGGAGGTTCGATGCGCTTAAACAATCCCGAACTAGTGCCCATCACCATGCACACCTTGCTTACCCTGTAAAATGTTCGGTATAGTCGAACCAGGAAGGATTCCAGTGCAGTAGGACAGTCCTGATCCTCACTACGAGCCTCATTAGAGGAAGTAATGGTGATTGTGCACTAACATAGTGCAGTGCACACCATAAACTCAGGTTAATGCACGTGATCGTCTGTGTGATAGAAATTTCACACCCCTTAGGCCTAGCGTCGCCCGCCTGGACCCCCGTCTCTGTCTGTGTCTGAAGCGGTTGTGTGTATTCTTCTGCCGTGCCGTTGAAAGGCAATAAGCCACTGCCGTTTAGGTGAGTTCGATGGCACTCTCTCTCTCTCTCTCTCTCTCTCTCGAATGTAAAAGATAAAAAATAATAAGCTCTTTCAGCGAACTTGAGGTAGTGTAATACAGGTGTTGAGGTGCATTTATGCAGCTCCAGTTCACATTCAAGGCTTAAAAAAATTTGTTGCTCATCACAGACGCACAGATATACAACATTACGCAATACACCACATTTCAGCTGTGAGACGTGTCTGAAGGGAGTCGCATGTCTTACAAGTATCACTCTTCAGCTTATAAAAATTAATACCTTAAAGGGTGAAAATTTGTAGCTGGAAGAGATAATTTTCTTTTCCAAGAACACCCTCGAAGAGGACGATGTGTAAACTTACAAGCTTGTCCACAGCATTAATCCTTTCTACCTACGACACGGAAGATATGGCAAAGTTTGCCTCGGTGTGTTCCAGGTCTTTCGATCTGCACCATGTCTGAACACTCTCTCGTGCGTGTATTGCTCCTCTCTCTGTGAACAACGCTCTGTACCTGAACAAAAGGCTCACGTGTCTGGCTGTGGTAATGCTGGTTAGTATGTTTGGCGCGGTGGCGATTATAGAATTAGTCATCGTATGTGTACTTACTACAAACTGACACTGTTGTAACTGTTACATCACTCATTTCATGTAACACACTGTAGTTAGAGAAGGTTCGGGCGCAGTCAGAACACGCCACACGAACTCATGTAACGTAAACTCCTATCCCTGCAGTAGTGATGTGGTGATTGTGCGTCGAGCGAAGGTTCGAAAATGTAGTTCGATGCACTGTGCACACATCACCTGCACTCATATTTCTCAGCCTGTAAATGTAGTTAGAGAAGGTTCGGTATAGTCGTACCCACACCGAACTCATGTTAGAGGGCCAAACTCTCCACACCTTCTGATCCATGCTTAGTGATGTGGTCGAGACGGTTCGAAGAGGTTCGATAGCACTGCCTGAACCATCCCGACACTAGTGCACGCACACTGAACACTCAGTTTCTCCCGGTAAAGAATGTCGTTAGGAAGAAGTTCCGATAGTCAAACCACAACGACGCATGGTTAAAGATTCACACAACTTCCTATTATAAATCCCACCAGACGATCCAATGATACACACATTTTCACACGATTCCGGCTGGAGTTGAAGGACGCAGAATCTATCGGAGCGTGATCTGGTCACAGGGTGTGATCGGTGGAAGAGACTTTGTCCGTGTGATGCCCACATCCCACCACAACCTCTGTGAGTGGAGATTGTATCATTAAGCGCTTGGTCTGACAATTAGTGTTTTGGTATACGCGGATGCGAGGGTGTGCCCACTTGAAAGGCAAACCCTCGGCGGCACTGTGACTGCTTACGTCTGTAAGCAGCCGTATCCACTAATTGCGGCAGTTTCTTACCGCGGTCTGATGCGCTCCGCGTGCTCTGCGTACCTCGGAGGCACCAGACGATGGATAACGCGCAGGGCGTGTATCTGCCTCTCAGCATGCTATCTAGTAGGTAGTTAGCCCGCGTCCGACTCTGCGCGATGCTGTAAGTATTTGTATCTCACGATTATTTGACTGTGACGCTAAACTAAACCCAGCCCATCAGTCCCGTCGTGCATATGTGGCTCTTCGCGCTCTAGCTTGCACTACGGACAAAAAGCAGTTAAGAGAAAACCGTTCTGTAAATTTCTGACCTTCATGCGCACCGTTACAGTAGCCTCTGTGATGACGAACAAACACTAGCGAGACGTGAGATTGAGAGTAACCGGACCACACAGTATTCACACAGACAAATCCCAACTACAGTAATAACTCGCTGCGCATGCGCGCGAGGTATATTACCGTATGTATACATACCCTCGCGGCGGCGCTTTGTCTATGCAGCACGTCCGAGTGGGTAAGTAAGGCCAACCGCTATGGACTTCTTCTGTAGCCAATGTTTACTGAAGTGTATTTCTATTACATAAACAATACTGCCTCCCCCCTCTCACTATTCCTTGCTGGCATTCTGGATCAGTGTCACTTCTCCAGCTATTGTCCTAATGTTCTGTTGTTATCAGTTTTCTATTACAGAGTGAATTGGCACTGTGCATTGAGCTGACTGGTCCGCTCCATCCATCGATACAGCACTCTTGATTTACATAGCATCATCTTTGTCTCATACTAATATACGCTCAATGAACTAAGATAAAAGGACGTGTGACCACATCCGGCAGAAGACTTTCTAGCCGTAGAGCGGTTTTTGCGCGTCACTGCGCGTAATTGTGTGCATGCGCGTGACAAAAGCTGGCGTTCTTACAGTTCCTCATGAAGTCTGGATTCATGTGCGGGTCGTTTGGCCTCTTACTATTAGTGATAAGTCAGTCTAACAAGAGCAAATGTATGTATTGATCTCGTATCATACGAGATATATAGCTAGCTATACCACCTATGCAAATCCCTTCACAGATTACTTTGCAACAGAAACTAAAGGTCTCCCAGAATGTGGAGTCAGGAAGTAAGTCGACTGTGCCGGATCCAGCCACATAGCTATCTCATCCCATCTGTTCCAGTCGACAATACATCATGTTCCAGTGTAGCCGATTTACTTGATACTACAGGTTAAAGAAATTGTTCTTATACTAGGTACTGATTGATAATCACGTATTTCACAGGTGATGATGATGGGCGACACTAGCTTCTGTAAGATAAAAATATTGTGTACACAGTTAATATATATGACCTCAGGTTTCCCACTCATTATGAACGAAGTAATATAAGTAACTATCAGCATGAGTACCGTGTGTGTGCCAAAACTGCATTCACATACATGCAGCCCCGTACATAGGTGCTTGAGTCTGCTCGTGGTACTACTGACTGGCTGCCATAGTCATCGTGTACTAGAGCCTAGGGCCAGACACAAGATGAAGATAGAGACAGATAGGCCAGCAGAAAACTCTCCAAAGGTAATAAATGGCGTCCAGAACCTTCTGAAGAGCCAGAGCAATACAAGAACCTTTGAAAACCCAAAAAAATTATGTGGCTGAATACTAAGCACTATGACTAACAATCATATGCTCTCAAAATTAATGACAGAAACTGTGAGTATTTTTGACTACATTCGAAGAGACAAAAAAATTATATGTCGAATTCAA
>CASHTH010003971.1:0-26860 GCA_030341885.1 Geodia barretti | reverse complement strand
CAGACGCAAGAATGCAACGAGCGAGCCAGTCGGTCTCACGCCAAACGCCGCGCGGCCTTTCGCGCCCACTCCACCATCCCTCCCTAAACTGTCGTTGTAATATTAGTAGAGGGCGGAATTGTTTCAGGCGATGTAACTTAGTCTCTTGACCCCGTGGCACACTGTTTCAGCCCTTCGGAGGGTGCGGGTCCTTACCGTAGGAGTTCTTCTCGCGGATCTGACCGTTTTGGCCGTGGATGAGAAGCTCCGATCCTTGGTTTTGGGCAATTTGCCGTCCTTTATCTATGGCTTCTTGTTGGGTCTGATGTACCGAAGAAGCGCGTTGCCCTCCCGCTGGCTTGACTGCCCATCCGTTCGGATGCGGAACTACATGCTGGTTTCTATTGGGCATTAGTTTTCCTCCTCTTTTTTGACACTTCCCTTATCATGTTGCGTTCAACTTGGCCTATCTTTAGTACGACAGTGTTTGTCTTGTGCACCTCCTTGTACAAATCTGCAATTTGTGGTAAAAATGGGAAATCCCAGACGGGTACCACCCGTTTAGGTCTCGGCCGTTGGTGGTGCTTGCGAGGCTGTTACCAGCGGCCCTTCTTTTTGGGCTCTTAACGAACTGTTATTTAATTGTTGTAGCGCGGCTCATCCACGCCGCTAATCCTTCAATTAACCTCTGTCTTTAGCTTTACTCACACTTATTCCACCCACACGATATGCACATCAGGCAGCCTTCCTGGTAGATGACCGGGGTGTTACAGTCGGGGCACTTGCGGGCCGTGGGGACGGCGCCGCCGTTGCCGTTTCCATTGCCATTATGGTACATGGGCTCCGGAACGAACTGCATCTGGACCGCCTTCGCTTCCGTCGGCTGCTCCGTTTCCTCTGCATCCCTTTCAATAAAACGCTGCAGGGCCAGGGCCACCGCGTCGGGGCCGGAGCGCACCAGGGTTCCATCGTCCCAGAACGGACAGCAGGTTATTCCCTTCAATTGCTCCACCACGTCGGCGGCGCTGACGCCGGACCGCATGGCCAGGGACGCCAGGCGGGAAATGGCCTCAAGCTGGGCCGAATCACAGCCGCCGGCCTTACCCAGGGTACTGAACACCTCGAAGGGCTTGCCCTCTTCCTTGAAGTTGATGGTCACGTACATATTGCCGTGGCCGGTATGCACCCGCTCGGTGATGCCCTGTATCTGGCGGGGCCGCTCCTTCGGTACGCGTACCGACGGCCCGGCTTCCCCGGCCGACTCCTGGCCCTCGGCCTGGGAACCCGTGTCGCCGGTGCTCAGCACCTGGCCTTCCTTGCTGCCGTCCCGGTACACGGTAATTCCCTTGCAGCCGGTCTCGTAGGCCAGCATGTAGGCCTGGGCCACGTCGGCCACGGTGGCGCTGTTGGGGAAGTTGATGGTCTTGGACACCGAGTTGTCCGTGTATTCCTGGAAGGCCGCCTGCATGCGCACGTGCCATTCCGGGGTGATGTCATGGGAAGTACGGAAAACATCCTTGACCCATTCGGGCACTTCCAGCTCGTGGAGGCTGCCCTTCTGCGCCAGTTGCTCCATCAATTCCTGGGAGTAGAAGCCCTCGTGCTTTGCCACGGCTTCAAAATAAGGATTGCCTTCCACCAGCCGGGTGTTGTCCATTACGTTGCGGACATAGGAAAGGGCGAACAGGGGCTCAACACCGCTGGACGCACCGGAAATAATGCTGATGGTACCCGTGGGGGCAATGGTCACCGGAGCGGAATTGCGCATCCTGCGGACGTTGCCGGGCTGGTTGTAAACACTGCCCTCCCACGCCGGGAAGGTGCCGCGCTTCTCCGCCAGCGCCATTGAAGCCTTGTAGGTCTCGTCCTGGATGCGGCGCATTACCTGGCCGCCCAGTTCCAGGGCCTCCGCCGAGTCATAGCGAACGCCAAGCTGCACCAGCAGGTCGGAAAATCCCATGATGCCCATGCCGATGCGCCGGGTCTTCTTGCTCATCACCTCGATTTCTTCGAGAGGGTAGTCGTTCATGTCGATGACGTTGTCCAGCATGTGGGTGCCGACATGCACGGCCTGCGCCAGCCGGTCCCAGTCCATCACCACGTCATCGTCGGTGTACTTCACCATCCGGGCCACGTTAAGGGACCCCAGGTTGCAGGACTCAAAGGGCAGCAACGGCTGCTCGCCGCAGGGGTTGGTGCTCTCGATCCTGCCAAGCTGCGGGTTGGGGTTGCCCCGGTTTATCCGGTCCAGGAACACGATGCCCGGGTCGCCGGTCTGCCAGGCCATCTGGGTCAGTTGTTCGAACACCTCGCGGGCGTTGAGCTGACCGGTTACCTCGCCGGTGCGGGGGTTGACCAGGTCATAGGACTGGCCCCGTTCCACCCGCTGCATGAATTCCTCGGTTACTGCCACCGATATGTTGAAATTGACCAGGTGCGCCCCGTCTTCCTTGGCGTGAATGAAGCGCAGAATGTCCGGGTGGTCAACGTTCAGGATTCCCATGTTGGCGCCCCGGCGGGTGCCGCCCTGTTTGACGACATCCGTAGCGGCGTCAAAGGCGTTGATAAAGCTGACCGGACCGGAGGCCACGCCCCCGGTGGAGCCGACCACGTCGCCCTCGGGCCGCAGCCGCGAGAAGGAAAATCCGGTGCCGCCGCCGCTCTTGTGGATCAGGGCCGTTTCCTTCACCCGTTCAAATATGGAGTCCAGCGAGTCGTCCACCGGCAGCACGAAACATGCGGAAAGCTGCTGCAACTCCCGTCCGGCGTTCATCAGTGTCGGCGAGTTGGGCATGAACTCCAGCCGCCGCATGACGTTATAGAAGGCCTGTTCGGCTTCCTCCCGTTCTTCCTCGGATGCCGACCCGTAGTTGAGGTCGGCCATGGACAGGTTGCGGGCCACCCGGCGGAACATGCCGTCCGCGTCTTCCAGTACGTTGCCCTCCCGGTCCTTGGACAAGTACCGCCGACGGAGCACCACCTTGGAGTTTTCGGTGAGTTCCGTCGAGCGGTTGTTAATCTGCTGTGCGATTCCGGATTCTACTACCGCATCCCTGATACGATGCCTGATTTCGCCCATAGTCTCTAATGAACTATCTTGAGCCGTTGCCATCCCCCCTCCACTTCTATTTCGATCAGTGTCTTTATTCTCCGATGCCATATGCTAATTTGAGACCTGCTTCATTCTCCCGGCCAGCGCTAAATCAAGGGTTATGCCCCAGTGAAAGTACATTTCTGGGACCAGGCGCGCCGGGCTCGATATTCGCGTCGCTAAACGACCCAGCAATCCGGTTAACAATGGCCTCGCCACCGACCGCCTCTCCAGAGCGGCTATTACCGACCGGGCGCCCGCGGCCACCGGCCCCAGCACCATTCGGTGAACGATGCCTGATTTCAGCTGGAATCCCCGGCTGGAAAGGCACTGTTGAATGGAGTCCGCCAGGTCCTTCAGTGTTCCGTTGGCTAGCCTGTGGCCGGAAACCAACTCAATGGTCAGCCAGTCCCGGTCGGTCCAGCACCGCTCCACCGGGAAACTCTGGGCCAGCTCCCTGGTTAACTGGCTCTCCTGTCCCAGGGGCATGGGCTGGCACTGAACGTGGACCAGGTACTTCGTTTGCTCTCTCATTTAATATCTCACAGATTCAGTTTCGGTTGGCTCGGTTGGCGTTGAACAGGCCGCTCTCCGGCGACCTCATGACTTCAACTGGCAGAGAAAACTCTTCTCTTTCGCGCTGCTTTCCCACCGACGGGCGTAAATGGAAAACAGCACACCCCCATCTTCATGGCATCGAAGATGATCGCCCACCCGGGCGAAGGAAGCTTCCAGTGGCTATTCGGGCCATTCTCGGCCCCTTCACTAGAGACGGTTCTCCGGGGTCACCACCGCCGCCACCCTGGAATCGGGCCTCATGGATCTTCTTCCGACTCCTCTCCCTGTTTTAACACATTTGTTCCAAAATCGCATCGGGCATCTGTCAGTATGTCCGCCATCCCGCCGGGCCCGGTACCTGCTGTTGTGCTATCTGCGGTGGTACCCGCCAGCATGGAAGTTTGTCGTATTTGGCTATTTACTGATTCCATTGGTTGAAACTCGCTACCCTTCCTGCTGTCTGGCCGGGACATCTGCGACCCGGCGCCTGATATTTCCCTGTTTCCTACGGTTGGGAACCGTGTCCAGTTCCCTGCTTCTGCTCTTCTGCTTTTTTCCCTCGTTTGCCCCGCTGCTGCCCACTCCGCCCTTCGTGTCCCTTGTCCTTACCCACTTCTTCGCGGCGGGTATCTGAAAAACTTGCCCGGTGCGCGCGTTACCCTATACGTGGTCCAGGCCGTCCAACTCGTCCACGTCCGTTGGCATTGCGAACCAGCAAGCCACCAGGCTGGCCCGGACTTCCTTGTCAATATCGTCCTGCAGGTCGGCTATCGGGTTGCTGAACTCCTCGTCTTCAATAACTAGCGAGTCCTCATCCATGAAGGCCATTTCCTCAGTAATGGGCAGTCGTAGCAACAGGTCTTCCAGTTCATGAACCCGTGTGTTGTGGCTCAAAAGCCGGGTAAGGGCAGAGTATTGGGCGCTGTTAGCCATTTGAGAAACTCCTTAATATTCCGGCCCCGCTTAATCTGGTGCGGGTTGGTGAGTGGATTTAAAGACCTTCTATCGTTTCGGTTTCCCCGTCGGCTGAAACTGTTTCCTCGACATTGCCGCCGGACTCTTCATCCTCGGCTGCTGCCAGGTCTTCCGCGCCGCTGGCTTCCTGTTCGAGGTTGGGGTCGGAAAGGGTTGTTTCGTGGTCTCGTGTCCTTCGCCCTCTCGTTACCCGGCGACGCTGCCGACTGGGCCCCGGTTCTATGTGCGGGAGAGTTAGCTGAGTGCCACCCCCCTCTCGCAAGTCCTTTACCGCCTGCTCAAAACTGTCGATGTCCTGGAAGTCCCGGTAGACACTGGCGTATCGGATGTAGGCCACCCGATCCAGGCTCTTCAGTTGTTCCATTACCACTTCGCCAATCTGACTGGCGGTCACCTCACCCTGCCCCTGAAGTTCCCCTTCTATCTCCTCAACAAGCCTTTCTATGGTGTGGGCGGGAACGGGTCGCTTGGCGCATGCCTTCCGGATCCCGCCGGCCAACTTTTCCCTGTCGAACTCTTCGCGCCGGTTATCCCGTTTGGTTACCATAACACCACTGTTATGAATCCGCTCGTAGGTGGTGAACCTGCGGTGGCATTCCAGGCATTCCCGGCGCCTTCGAACACCGTTTTGCACGTTCCGCGAATCCGTTACCCTGGAATCGATGGAACCACAGTAGGGACACCGCATTGCCCTTGTCCGATTTCTTAAACAATTTTAAGAACTGTTTAAAAAATACTTTATCTTGTATTTCCGCTCTTGAACAGTACTACTTATAGTAGCCCAATAGCTCTTTTTTTGGTAGGCCGGATTCTATAATTCCTTGAATTCCTTAGTCAAGGTATTTTGGGCCCCCGAAAAACAGTATTTATCCAATTTTCACGAACTCTTCAGACCGTCAACCTTTTCCGTCATCCAGGGAACTGCCCCTGCCCACTAAAGGGCAACAGCAATAACGCAAAGCGTCGCGAGTGCAATGAGACGCAGCGAAGAAGCCTGAAATGAAGTGTGAGGATATGAGCAGGAGTTGGAAGAGAGGGACTAAACAGGCAGGCGTTACCCAAGAGGTATCGCCCCTGAAAATGAATGAAAAGGGATACCGGAAGATAATGAGCGTCCGGCGCGCCGTTACCGTTGTAAAGAGGGCGAAAAAGAAGCAGGCCGACCCGATAATCGGGTCGGCCTAAAGCAGGTTCTCGGCGCTCAAATGGTCAGCGATACTGGAAAAAAATGTACTACTGCTAGGAGCCTCCGAGAATATTCCTCTCATTAGGAATCTGGTAGTAAGTTATCACTTTGGTTTGGAGACCGGCAAGGGGAAAGCTTGCCGGTTTCATCCATTTTTTGACTTCCTTGACCTTAACCTTGCGCTGACTCTACTTTCCCCTGGGCCAGAACTTTCGCCATACCCCGGACCGGCGTTCTTCCTGCCGGGCCAACCCTTCAAAGTCCCGGGTATGGCCGATTATTTGGCCGGCGGAATGGTCGTCGCCGGCCTCCGGGTTATCGAAAAAATCCGCGGCGGCTTCCGCCGGACTGGCGCCGCAGAAAGCTCGGCACATCCAGGTCGTCCAGGCTATCCTGGGGGATATCCTGCAACAACTGCTGCAACTCGGCTTCCCGCTGCTTCTGGTTGTCCTGCATTACCGGAAAGGCGGCCGCCACCATGGTCATCTTTACCTCGTCTTCCAGGCGCGGGTCGCGGCTGGTACCGAAGATGATGTTGGCCTCCGGGTCGGACATCTCTTCCAGCACCGCGGCGGCATCCTGAACCTCTTGCAGGGACAGGTTGGTTCCGCCGGTGATTACGAAGAGGATCCGCTTGGCGCCGTCCATGGCGATGTCCAGCAGCGGGCTGCGGGTGGCCATCTTCGCCGCATCAACGGCCCGCTTCTCGCCCTTGCCCCGGCCGATGGCCAGCCAGGCCGGACCGGCGTTGGTGAGGATGGTCTTTACGTCGGCGAAGTCAACGTTGATCTCGCCGGGCACGGTTACCACTTCGGCAATGGCCTGGACACCCTGGTGCAGTACCGAGTCGGCCATCTTCAGGGCATCTTCCCAGGTAAAGGTCTGGTCCTTCTCGTGATTCAACTCCAGCAACCGGTCGTTGGGGATCACGATGACGGTGTCGGCGTGGTCCTTGAGGCGCTCAATGCCTTCGTCAGCGTTCTTGCGCCGGGCAGCAGCCTCGAAGGAGAAGGGTCGGCTGACAACCGCTACGGTCAGGGCGCCGGATTCCTTGGCGATCTGGCACACCACCGGGGCCGCGCCGGTGCCGGTGCCGCCGCCCATGCCTACGGCAACGAATACCATGTCTGCGCCATCTACTGCTTTCTCAATTTCGGCGCGGGACTCTTCCGCCGCCTGGCGACCCAGTTCGGGCTGGGCGCCGGAGCCCAAGCCGCGGGTGAGGCTCTGGCCCAGGGCAATGCGGTGAGAAACGTCGCACCGGAACAGGTGCTGGGCGTCGGTATTCAGGGCATAGTACTCCACCACCGGGAGCTTGTCCTTGTACATCCTGCTGACCGCGTTGCTGCCGCCGCCGCCTACACCCAGGACCTTAATCAGGGGTACTCCCCGAGCAATTTCCGGCATGGCATTGTAGTTTTCGTTGTTGTCTCTGCCGGGTTCCCAGGACGCTGAGCTTCCAAATACCATATTACATTCCTCCGAATTCCTGAATGGTTCGAGAATTTTTACTTTGTCCGGTCTCCTCCCGTGCCCCGGCAGTTGCTTGCCCGTTCCCGTGGCAACCCCCTGGCCTGGTCCGGTAGGAACTTCTCTCTCAAGCGTCGCCTATCCGGCAACCTTCTCCCGGTTGCGCTTGAAAATGCTGAGCAGAGACTTGTAACCCTTGCCTGATTCTTCGGGCGCCCGGTAAGTGCGGCCCTCTCCCTGGTGCTTGATGCCCCAAAGCAGGGTTCCCACCGCTGCGGAAAAGCCGGGCTTGCGCAGTTGGGTAGGCAGGCCGGCCACTCCCGTGGGATAGGCGATCCGTACCGGCTCTCCCAGCACGCTCTCCGTAAACTCCTGCAGGCCCGCTATATCGGCGCTGCCGCCGGTAAAGACCACGCCCCCGTCGGGCAGGCGGTTCAGGCCGGCCTGGGACATCCGCTGAACAATCATTTGAAGTATTTCGTACATGCGGGCATTGAGCGGTTCGCACAGGTGCCGGCGCTTTACCAGCTTTTGGGACTGCCCCTGCCCGCCAGAAAGAATCAGCTCTTCATCAGGGTCTACCAGTTCGGGCATTACGTTGCCCCGTTTGATCTTTGCATCTTCCGCCACATGGAAGGGAATTCGCTCGGCCACTGCCAGGTCCCGGGTCAGTTGGCTTCCACCCACCGGCAGCACCGTGGACAACCAGGGACTACCGTACTGGAAAACCGTTACGTCGGTGGTGCCGCTTCCTATGTCTATCAGCACGACACCCAGTTCGCGTTCGTCGGCGGTCAGGGTGGCTTCAGCCGACGCCAGCGACTGCAGCACCAGGCTGTTCACCGGCATCCGGTTGGACTCCACCGCGTTAACTGTATTCTTGAGAATTACTGCGTCGCCTATGGCTACGTGGGCCTCCAACTCTACCTGGTTGGCGTGCAGGCCAATTGGGTTCCGCACACCGGAGAGGCCATCCACCGCGTAGCCGATGGGAATAATATGAAGTATTTCCTGACCTTCCCCCAAAGCCGGGAAGGATGACTGGATAAACTGGTGCATGTCACTGGATGAAATGCTGCCCAGATCGGTAGGATGCTCCATCACATCCTTTACGTTGCTGCTGTAAATGTGACCGCCGCTGACCACCACGTAGGCGCCCGGGTTGTAACCCTTGCCCACGTACTTTTGGGCCTCCGCTATGGAGGTGCGGACCGCCTCTTTGACCTCTTCAATATCGTCGATACATCCCTTTTGCATCCCTTGGGACGGGGCGATGCCGGTGCCAAGCACCTTCAACTCGCCTTCGCTGCCCACTCGGGCCACGACGGTGACAACTTTGCTGCTGCCAATATCCACTGCCGTGTAGAATGTTTCTTTAGCCAAGATGTTCCGTCCTTCTGAAACCAGAGTGATTAACCGGAATCACCAACATTACCTTTTTGCCCCTGCGTCTGGCCCGGGCTTGCTTTCTCTTTAGCCCGTTATCTCTATTCAGCCAGGCGCTGGGCTACTCTCATTCGGGCGCTGCGACTGCGCGGATTCTCCGCTATTTCCCCGGCGCTGGGCCTTATAATCCGCCGGTTGACCAGGCTTACCCTGGGCTGGTGCTGGCATACGCACACCGGCAACCTGGGTGGGCATATACACTGCGCCGCCTCCCTTGCCAGGAAGGTCTTTACCCGCCGGTCCTCCAGGCTGTGGTAACTGATTACCGCCAACCTTCCCGAGGGGGCCAGCAAGTCCACTGCCGCCTGCAGCCCGGTTGTCAGCGTGTTCAGTTCGTCGTTAACCGCAATGCGCAGGGCCTGAAAGGTGCGGGTTGCCGGATGTGTCCTGCTGGTCCTCCGACCGGCTCCGCTCCGTGAACTTCGCCCTGACTGCCTCCCTGCCGCCCCCGCCACCACACTCGCCAGTTGGACGGTACTGCTGATGGGCCTCTGCCGGACTATCGCCGATGCTATGGCTCCTGCCCGAGGCTCTTCGCCGTACTCCCTCAAAACGGCCACCAGGCCCTCTCGGGACCAGGTGTTCACGATATCGGCCGCCGTGGGAATGTCTGCTTCCGGATTGAAGCGCATGTCCAGCGGTTCGTCTTGCTGAAAGCTGAAACCAAAACCGGAGCCGTCCACTTGCCGAGAGGATATCCCCAAATCCAGCAGAACCCCGTCTGCCCTTGCCTCACTTCCCAACATCCCTTGGACCAGGGATACCATCTCGGCATAGCTTCCCAATATTGGAGTAAATTGCACTCCAAAGGGAGCCAGACGCTGCTCAGTTCGGACCAGGGAACGAGGGTCCAGGTCGATACCACACACACTCCCAAGAGGGGCGGACGCCCGGAGGAAGGCCAACGCATGGCCTCCATCCCCCACTGTCCCATCTACATACACACCGCCCGGGCGAACACCCAACTGACCCAATACCTCCGTCAACAACACGGGAAGGTGAAAAGGCACTATTACCCCTTCTGCCTGATCTGCCATCTCTGACCTACCGGGCTCCGGACCGCTGCCAGTGGAAATACGAGAAGGCCTACGGACCGGAAACTCCTTGCCAATGTGCCGACAGAGGAACCATTATCTCCCGTTGGGACGCCTCGTCCTCTGTCCGAACTGCCGGGGCCAAAAGAGTGGAATTGGGACACCGGCGCCGTGCCGTTTACCTCGCGAAGACCTGGCAAAGACTAAAACGTGGATGCCGGTCTAAACCCGGGATTTACGGCAGCTAACCGGTTCAACTTGTCTACGGGCAACCCAACCCAACCATGCCCCTGGCCGACGATTGATCGACGTCTCTCCAACCCTTGAGAGTCATGAGAGAGTCTTTAGAGACCGATGCGAGGCTCTGCAGAAGCCCCGAACGGCGGTAATGTAGAGTGATACGGAGATGTGATCCACACACTAACCCTTCACCACCATCACTGGCCTGACGTTATCAATCTCGGGAAGATCGTGTCAACGGTAATTGCTGTCTTTTTTATATTAATTTTATACATTCTCATTTTTGGTCAATGTGTAATACTTTGTTCAAGGGTTTTCAGCCCTCCACGGTCCCCTCAACCACGCCTCCCTGACCCGTTCCCCCCTCATCGAACCGGGACGGAGGGATACTGAAAGTACATCGGGTCACCCGGTAAAAGAGAAATCCCAGTTATGTTATCCTGAGCCTGCCGAGGGGTCTAAGGCCTTTCCTTTCAAGACGGCTGCTGATTCCTGGCCGTGCATCAAGTGCGGGATTTCAGTTGCTTCGCGAAGTTCATCCTGAGCATATCCGAAGGCTTCGGCATGACATTTTCCTGAGAAGCGATTGCTCTGAACCCAGCCGCCTGCTAGCTAAACCTTTCTTCCTGACGGGTGTATACTGGCCCTTGACCTTCGCTTTACCTACCGTTCCGTTGGCTCAACCTCCGGTTCGCTTATCCCACAGATGGACGGCAATGATGAGCACAGTCTCCCCGGTCAAGGAACGCAAGCCGGTATTCTATGGCTGGTACATCGTTGCCACCTGCATCTTCGTGGCCTTCGTAACCAACGGCGCCCGCAACAGTTTCGGAATTTTCGTCCTTCCCATGAGCGAGGAGTTCGAGTGGAGCCGCGGCACAATCTCCTTCGCTGCCGCCCTGGGCTTTCTGGTCAATGGCCTGACTCAACCCTTTATGGGCCGGTTGCTGGACCGCTTCGGCGGCCGCAAAGTTATCGTCTCCAGCATTGCCATTTTCGGCCTGGCCACGGTGGCCCTCAGCCTCACCTTCCATCTGTTATATCTGATCTTTATTTTTGGCTTCGTCTCATCGGTGGCCCTCAGCGGAATGTCGCTGAACAACACCGGTACCCTCCTGTCTCGCTGGTTCCGGCGAAAGCGCGCAACGGTCGTCGGGCTTAACGCCGCCGGGCTGTCCGCCGGCGGATTGCTGCTGGTGCCCTTCGGCATGTACTTGCTCCAGGCCACCAACTGGCGCATCACCTGGATCGCTTTCGGTGTGCTGATTCTGGCGCTTTCAGTGCCGCTGGCTTTCTTCTTCCTACGAGACGACCCCAAGGACATGAACCTGAATCCGGACGGCGACGAGTCGCTTCCGGGCTCGACGCCCGGTTCGATCGCCGGACGCGTGGCCGGGATACTGGATACCGACCGCTGGGCTCAGTCCTTGCGTTCCATGCCTATGTGGCAGATGACCATCGCCTACTTTGCCTGCGGGTACACCACCGCCGTCCTGTCGGTCCACTTCATTCCTTTCGCATACTCGTTGGGCTTGACGGAAAAGGCGTCATATAACCTGTTGTGGTTCAAGCTGGACGGGGAAATGCTGGCCGCTATCATTTTTTCGCTGATGATGGGCCTGAACGTGGTGGGCAGCATCGGCGCAGGCATCCTGTCCGACAAGTTCAGCCGCAAGAACATGCTGGCCCTGGTCTACTTCGTTCGGGGCACGGCCTACCTGTCGATGCTTGCCGCGGTGGAATTCCTGGGTCTGGGAGCTCCGGCCCTGGTGATTTTCGCCATAATTGCGGGAACCTCCTGGATCGCCACCGCGCCCCTGACCACCGCATTGATCGCTGATGTTTACGGGGTAAGGGCCCTGGGAACCATTTCCGGCATCGCCTTCCTGGTGCACGCTGCCGGCAGCGCCCTCAGCATCTGGCTGGCCGGATTCCTCTTCGACCTGACCGGCTCTTACACTGTGCCCTTCCTTATCGCCGGCCTGTTGCTGTTCCCCGCGTCGGTGTTTGCCTTCTCCATCAAGGAGAAGAAGTACTCCTCGCGCTACCAGCGGATGACGCCGGCGGCAGTCCCCGCGGCCGGCGATTAGCCGGGCCGGGGTAACTCAACCCTTTAAGGGCTATGGGTATGCTTGGTTTGGGTTTGTGGCTGCCAGCGCAATGGCTAGTGGGTCAGTCGCTAATAGGTCAGTGGCTTCCGGCGAAGTTGTCCGCGCTTCTGTTAAATCTGGCCGCCCACCACGACGACATAGTCGACCCGGACTTCCTGGCCTGGCTGAAGTCCCAGCTTGATCACCTGGTAACCTTCGAGCCGTGGGTGCTGGTAATTATCCTGACGCTGGTGGTGCTGGCGATCCCCGCAGGTATTGTCGGGTTCTACCTGTACCAGCAGCGGCGAATGAACTATTTCTGATGGACAGGCATGCCGTGGAAATCAGGAATGCTGGAGAGGTAATTCGAGGAAGCGCCGGGGGCCACGCAAAAAATCAGGGACGGAACTGTCGCTCCGTCCCTTTTTCTATCCTGAAGCAGAACAGAAACTACTAACCGGGATTATGCTTTTCAACCAGAGGACCAACGCGGGCATCGACATTGCCTATCGGCTGGCCGGCGTCCACCCTGGCTACCGCCAGGTGGGCATCCCGCTGGATTTCTTCCCATTCGGGCTCCAGTTCGTATTCATCGCGCAATTCGTCGAACAAAGCGGTTAACGCGTTCTGATCAAACATAATGCTAAACTTAGATACCTCCTCCCTAGTATCGTGCTTAAACGTACCCCAGTCTATCCAATTTTGAAGTGGCTGACAAGCCTTGTTTAGCAAGGATGCAAGGCAATCCGGCCCGGCTTGGACTTAAAGCTCCTCCCCGGTCTAATTGGCGAGAATGGTCGGCTTCATTCTACTACTCTATTACTGATTCTACAGCCCCGTTACGGACGAGTTCCCACCGGCCTGCCAACGTCCCATCGTGCCCTCCATTTCTAAACAAGGCCTCGCAATTTCTATGCAAAGCCTCGCATTGCGTGGCACAATTGACCGCAGACCCCTTTCTTACACCGATACCACAAGGAGCGTTACTTCTGATATGAGAAAATATCCTTGGATCACCGCCATCCTTGCCGCCCTTATACTGACATTGCTTGCAGCCTGCACCTCCAACGAGGATAGCGCTGCCCCGGCTGCGCCCACACCCGATATTGAAGCCACCGTGGAGGCCAGGGTTCAGGCAGCAATGCCCGAGCCGGAAGACCAGACCACGCGGCTAGACAGGGTGCGAGCCAGGGGCGCCGTGGTATGTTCCAGCAATGACACTTTGGCCGGTTTTGGATACTCGGATGCCAGCGGTAACGTCAAGGGCTTCGACATTGATCTCTGCCGTGCCGTGGCCGCCGCCGTCCTGGGAAACCCCGACGCGGTTGAACTCCGCAGCACCACCGCCGCCGAGCGTGGCCCCCTGTTGCAGTCCGGCGAGATAGACCTGATGTCCCGAAACACAACCTGGACCTCGTCCCGGGACGTACAGTGGGGTAATTTTGCGCCGACCATGTTCTACGATGGGCAGGGTTTCATGACTCCCAACAGCCTGGAGGCCTCCACCATCCTGGACCTCAGGGATGCCACCGTGTGCGTACAGCAAGGCACCACCACCGAACTGAACCTGCAGGACTTTGACAACCAGAACTCCATGAATTTTTCGATTCTGACCTTCCCGGACAACATCAGCACCGACGAGGCTTACACCAACGGCCAGTGCGATGCCCTCACCACCGACCGGTCCGGCCTGGTCAGCACCCGCCAGGGTCTCCCCAACCCCGATGACCACACCATCCTGCCCGGCACCATATCCGAGGAACCCCTGGGGCCCGTCGTTCCCAGCGGCGACGACCAGTGGTATGACATAGTCAAAATGGTTATGGCCATCCTAATTTACGCCGAGGCCTACGGCATCACCTCCGACGACATTCCCACTTCACCAACGGGCAACACACCGGTGGACCGTATTCTGGGGCTGGAAGGCGCCTTCGGCCAGGAAGACCTGGGCCTGAGCCTGACCGTCTCCCAGGACGTCATTGGGGCCGTGGGCAACTACGGGGAAATCTATGACCGCCACCTGGCTCCCCTGGGAATTGCCCGGGAAGGCAGCCGCAACGCCCTCTGGAGCGCGGCCCCCTGCACCGAGTGCCCCAAGGGAGGCCAAATCTACGCCGCACCTCTGCGGTAGGGACCCTGAGTCCTTCCAGAGCAGAGCATTGAAATGGGGTCGCCGGAAGCGCCGGCGGCCCCTTTCATATTGTGCAACACCTTCGTCCCTGGGGAATCCTCGGCAGACCCAGGGTACGGTCGTGCCCCTGGCAATGTGCCTGTGCCCGCTACCCCAAGTTCCTGGAACAACGGGTATAATGTTGCAAATTCATTCCCAAGAGTCATCGTTCCTTCATTCCCTTATACGAAAAAGGAGAACACCATGCAGATCGGAGCCCACGTTTCATCCGCCGGTGGCATCAGCAAGTCCATTGACCGGGGCCTGGAAATCGGCTGCGAGGCCATCCAGATTTTCGGCTCATCCGCCCGGACCTGGGCCTTCAAACACCCGGCCGAAAAGGAAGTCGCTGCCTTCAAGGAACGCCGCGCCGAAGCGGGCATGGGCGCCGTCTTCTTTCACGCCATCTACCTCATCAACCTCGGCAGCCCCAACCCGGAGTTGGTGGAGAAGGGAGTGCAGTCCTTGATCAACTACATGACCCTGGCCGCCAATATCGAGGCTGACGGCGTCATATTCCACCCCGGCAGCCACAAGGGGCAGGGCTACGACCAGGTAGCCGGCCAGGCAGTCGAAGCCATCAAGCGGGTGCTGGACAACTCTCCCGAGGGCCCCTATCTGTGCCTGGAGAACATGGCCGGCATGGGCCAGCACATCGGAGCCAAGTTCGAGGAGCTTGGCGGTATCCTGCAGGCGGTGGACAACCCCCGCCTCCGCATCTGCCTCGACACTCAGCACAGCTTTGCCGCCGGCTACGACCTGACCACTATCGACGGCGTGGAGGCCATGATCGCCCAGTTTGACGAGGCCATCGGCGCCGACAAGCTGGCGGCAGTTCATGCCAACGACTCCAAGCAGCTTTGCGGCTCCGGCGTTGACCGCCATGACAACATTGGCGAGGGCTACATCGGCGAACAGGGCTTTGCCTGCATCATGGGCAATCCGGCCTTCAAAGACGTTCCCTTCTTCCTGGAAGTCCCCGGCTTCGAAGGCGACGGCCCCGACCAGCAAAACATAGACATTTTGAAGAGGATTAGGCAGGAAGTGGGGCTCTAATCTCTGTCCACGAAGGGACACGAAGAACCACGAAGAAGCTAATCAAGTCACTATCATTTTTCCCTTCGTGGTTCTTCGTGGAAGATAATTTCCCAGTATGGAAATTAAGCTTGGTTGAAGTCAGTTACCCCGAATTTATCCGCCTGGTGCGGCGGGCCTACCGCCGGTTGCCGCTTCATGTGCTGGACGCCCTGGAAAACGTCGACATCACGGTGGAAGAATGGCCGGGTCCTGATGAGGAGGAACTGCTGGAGGAAGGGAGCACACTATTCGGTCTGTACTACGGAGTACCTCTGACAGATAGGGAAGGGTTGCCACCTTCCCTGCCCGACCGCATTACCCTCTATCGCCAGCCCATTCTGGAAAGCTGCGAGACCCGCCGCGAAGTCGTCCGCGAAATCCGCATAACCCCTGTGGCACGAGGTGGGTCACTACCTGGGCATGGACGAAGACGACCTGCACCGGCTGGGCTACGGGTAGCTTGACACCCGAAGGGATACGAAGTTGCTAAACCTATGACCGGAAATTGATTCGGCCCGCGCTTCCTACGCCCAATCTGCTTGCGACGAGCAACTAACACGCTCATTCCGAGCCTGTCGAAGGTTCGGACGGACGAACCCGCTCATCCTAAGCTTGTCGAAGGATCACCTCGATGAAAGCCCGCATAATATTCCCACCAACCTTCACTAACCAATCGAACCGTGACCGCAATTAAACGCATCGGAAGAGCCATCGGCCTTGGATTCGGCTCGGGCCTCTG
Organism: Geodia barretti; assembly: GCA_030341885.1. Lineage (NCBI taxonomy): Eukaryota > Metazoa > Porifera > Demospongiae > Tetractinellida > Geodiidae > Geodia > Geodia barretti. The sequence continues at coordinate 10,805 of CASHTH010003971.1, read as the reverse complement.
TCCCGTGGCGCCCGGCACCATGGGTAGCTTTGCTGCTGTCGTCATTTACTATGCGATCTTCCTCATCCTCCCGCCTCAACTGGTCATCTCACCCCGATTTTTCTGGAGCCTCGATGGTGTTTTCCTGTTAACTCTCTTAATTGTTGTTGGCTTGCCTTTAGGAATCTGGGCCACCGGTCTCCTGGTTACTGAAGAAGAACCCGACCCCGGCCGTGCAGTTTGGGACGAGTTTTGTGGGCATGTGGATAACCTGTCTCCTCGTACCCCCGGAACCTGTCTGGCTGGCAATCGCATTTGTGTGCTTCCGCGTCTTTGACGTGCTCAAGCCCTGGCCAGCCAACCGGATGGAAAGCCTGCCCGGCGGCTGGGGCATAATGGCCGACGACGTGGTTGCGGGGATCTACGGCGCTGTTCTCATGGTTATCTTCCCAGCTGGCTTGGGCTTCGCAATTCCTCAACTAGGAAGCAGACCCACTCCGCCGTAGCAGGTTCAGGTCCCTTTGCTTTTGGTAGCAGTGCTCTTGGTACCAGCATTTGTGCTCTTGGCATCTGCAATTGAGGCCCCACCCGCACCAAAGTCAGATAGTATTGACGACTGGTGGCCACACCTTTAAGCAATTCTCATTGCCGGAAAAACTGCCCCTGTGCTATACTTCTGGAAATCCTGCGATAGCAGTTATAAGGACAGTGTTTATGGTACAGTCTATTGAGCGTCCTGCCGAACAAGCCCCCGTGGCAACTCCTCCTCCCGCTCCCCAGCGTGAACCCCTGACGATGAAATCCCTCCTCGAAGCCGGTGTTCATTTCGGACACCAGACTCGCCGCTGGAACCCCCGCATGAAGCGGTACATCTTCACCCAGCGTAACGGGATTCACATCATCGACCTGCAGCAAACCCTCGGTCTGATGAACGAGGCCTACCGGGCCATGATACAGGTAGCGGCAAATGGTGGAAACATCCTCTTCGTGGGCACCAAGAAGCAGGCCCAGGAAGTTATGATGAGCGAGGCTGAACGCTGCGGAATGTGGTACATCAACCAGCGCTGGCTTGGCGGCACCCTCACCAACTTCCAGACCATCCGCACTCGCATCAACTACATGATCGAGTTGCAGCAGAAGCGCGACCAGGGTTATTTCCGTGTCCTCCCCAAGAAGGAAGGCTTGAAGCTGGAAGAGACCCTGGCCAAGCTGGAAAAGTACTTCCCTCGGCATTCGCAACATGACCACTCTGCCCCAGGCAATGTTCATCATTGACATCTGCAAAGAGGACATCTGTGTCGCCGAGGCGCGCCGGATGGGTATTCCCATATTCGCCATAGTGGACACCGATACCAACCCGGACCTGGTAAGCCACCCCATCCCCGGCAATGACGACGCCGTCCGGTCCATTCGGTTGGTCACCGGTCGCCTGGCTTCCGCCATCCTGGAAGGCAAGGCCGAGCGAGAAGCGTTGATGGAGGAACAGCGGGCCCTGGCCGAAGCTGCCGCTCAAGCCGAGGCCGACGCCCTGGCTGCCGAGGCGGGTGAGACAGGCGAGGAAATGTCCGACGAAGAGGCCGAACATGTGGCCCTGGCTTCCATGCCCCTGGACGACCTCGCCCAGATGATGGAACAGGCCAGCCGGGGTGACGGGGAAGCTGAAGGAAGCGAAGCCTAGGGTAAATGGCCGGTTAATTAATGCGTCGGCCCGTCGCTTCCTGGAGTAAAGTCCAATAAGGCCTTTGGCGCCTCCGTGGCGTTCAGAGTTCTTGTTCAGGTAATGGGCTGCATGGTCTTGCTCATACCGGATGCGATAAGAAAAATACTGGACCAGGGACGACAGGAGCAACGAAGGGCTCAACGACAACGAAGAAAGGAAGCCTGCGAACGGTTCGGCGTGGAAGTCAACGGAGTAATGATGTTGCCTGACACGCCCGAAGTAAAGGCATTCCTGGATGTACCGGAATCTGAAGATTCCGGTACATAGTAAATCGCTCCTGACCCCTGACCGCCCTTAACTGTACATGGCCGCACACACGAATAAACTACGGGCCCACTCGGGCCCCAAACATCCATACATGGAGGAGATCCTTGCCAGCTAGCGTTGAACAAATCCGGCCCTGCGCGACCAGACTGGCGCAGGCATCATGGACTGCAAACAGGCCCTTGAAGACAATGATAACGACATGAACAAAGCCTCTGATGCCCTGCGTCAAAAAGGCTTTGCCCGAGCCGCCCGGCGCGCCGACCGGGAAACCACCGAGGGAGTCATTGAGGCCTACATCCACACCGGCGGTAGGGTGGGTGCTCTGGTCGAACTGGGTTGCGAGACCGACTTCGTGGCCCGAAACGAAGAATTCAAGCAGGTGGCCCACGACATTGCCATGCAGGTGGCGGCCATGGGCCCCGTTTACATCAGCAACGAAGAAATCGAGGAGGGCGACGGCCGCTCTGCCAGCGAAGTTTGTCTGCTCCAGCAGACCTTCATCAAGGACAGCTCCAAGGTAGTGTCCGATATTGTGCAGGAACTGGCCGCCAAGGTCGGCGAGAACGTCCGGGTTGTCCGGTTCAGCCGTCTGGCCCTAGAGGAATAAACATCCCTGAACCTATGCTTGTGCCCAAGTACCGACGGGTACTGCTCAAAATTAGCGGAGAATCTCTGAAGGGTTCCGCCCCTACCGGCATTGACCCCGACGCGCTGAACTACATGGCACAGCAAATCGGGGACGTTCACCAGATGGGCATTGAGTTGGCCATTGTCATCGGTGGTGGCAACATCTGGCGAGGCGGCCAGGCCGAAAGGTGGGGCATGGACCGGGCTACCGCCGACTATTCCGGCATGCTGGCCACCATCATGAATGCCCTTGCGTTGCAGGACGCCCTGGAAAAGCGGGGCATCATTACCCGTACTCAAAGCGCCCTGCAGATTCAGGCCGTTGCCGAACCCTACATCCGCCGCCGCGCCATGCGGCACCTGGAAAAGGGCCGCGTGGTGATTTTCTCCGCCGGCACCGGCAACCCGTTTATGACCACCGACACGGCATCCGCCCTCCGTGCCCTGGAAATTGGCGCCGAGGTCCTGTTGATGGCCAAGAACAATGTGGACGGAGTCTATGACTCCAACCCCCACATCAATCCGGATGCCAAGAGATTTGTTAGCCTTGACTACCTTGAAGCCCTCAACCGGCGCCTTGAGGTTATGGACTCCACCGCCGTTTCCCTGTGCATGGAAAACAAGCTGCCCATCGTGGTCTTCAACATTTTTGAACAGGGTACCATGCAAGGCATCTTGAGCGGTGATACCGTGGGAACAACCATCGCCGCAACGGACTAGGCAAGCGCCTGTCCGGCCCAGGGAAAATCCCTTGGCCGGAGGTTCGGTTTCTGCGGCACACACTGGAAAATGAGCCGAAGCCTGCCAACCATCTTGGCGGCTTCGCCCCTGAGACAGGCACAGCAACGGGAGGATTGACCATGCCAGATAGGGATAATGACGCCGAAATCCAGTTAACCCCTGAAGAAGTTCTTACCGAAGTGGAACGCAAGATGGGCCGGGCCATGGAAGCCCTGGACCGGGAACTTGCCAGCCTGCGTACCGGCCGGGCTACCCCCTCACTCATCGAAAACGTAAGCGTGGACTATTACGGAACGCCCACGCCCCTCAAGCAGATTGCATCAATCTCCGCGCCGGACGCTCGGGCAATAATGGTCCAGCCTTGGGACAAGCAGGCCCTGCGCGACATTGAGCGAGGCCTCATGAAGTCGGAGATGGGATTCAATCCCTCCAACGACGGCAACATGATCACCGTTCCTATCCCGCCTCTGAACCAGGAACGCCGCCAGGAACTGGTGCGCCTCCTCAAGCGCAAGATCGAAGAGGGCAAGGTCTCCGTCCGCAACGTCCGCCGCGACGGCCTCGAATCCCTGCGTAAACTTGAGCGGGACAAGGCCATTTCCCAGGACCAGAACCGGCGCAGCCAGGACCAGCTACAGAAGACCACCGACTCCTTCATCAAGAATATTGACCAGGTTTCCACCGCTAAAGAAGCGGAGATCTTGCAGGTCTAGCCCCCGGATCAGGATATGAAAGCCCGCACCGGCTCGGCCAACCTGCAGCACACCTCCGTTTCCACGGCCAGCCGGCAAGCTGGCGCCAGGGGAAAACCCGACGGCGTCGACCGCACCGGCGTACCCCGCCATGTGGCCATAATCATGGACGGAAATGGCCGCTGGGCGGAAAGCCAGGGTCTGCCCCGGCTCTCCGGTCACCGCGAGGGCGTCAGTGCCATACCCAAAGTCGTTGACCTGCTGGCTGCCCGCGGCGTGGAATACCTCACCATCTTTGCCTTCTCCACCGAAAACTGGGCCCGCCCCTCTGCCGAGGTCGAAGGTCTCATCGAATTGCTGCACGAAACCCTGCAGCGCGAGACCGACCTCTTCAAGAAGAAGAATGTCCGTGTCTTCCACATCGGCAACGCCGACCGCCTCTCCCCGGCCGTTCGCCGCGCCGTAGAGCACATCCAGGACGAGACCAGCGCCAATACCGGTATCGTCCTCAACGTGGCCTTCGACTACGGTGGCCGCCAGGAAATCCTCACCGCCGTTCAGCAGTTGATCCGCGAGGGCATCGCCCCGGAAGAGGTAACCGAGGAACTCTTCAGCGCCCGCCTCTTCACCGCCCCACTGTCCCGACCCTGACCTGATCATCCGCACCGGCGGCGAGTTGCGGATCAGCAACTTTCTTCTCTGGCAGTCCGCCTACAGCGAGTACTACCACACCCCCGTCCTCTGGCCCGACCTGGACGAGGCTGAACTGGACCGGGCCCTGGCCGCCTATGGCAGCCGGCAGCGGCGATTCGGCAACGTCGTTCCTGACTCCAAGGGTTAGGCCCCCTTGCTGCTCCGGACCATCACCGCCCTGGTGGGACTCGCCATCTTGTTTGCCTGCCTTTGGGGCGGCCTCCCCGGAGTCTTCTTCATCACCCTGCTGGCCGCCATCCTGGGCATCCGCGAATTCTACCGCCTGCACCCGCCCGACAGTTCATTGCCAGCGCCCGACAACTCGCTGCCAGCGCCGGAAACCGACACTTCGTTGCCAACGCCGGAAGTTGCAGTTCCCGAAACCAACGTCCTGGAACTCGTTGACGATTCGGCAACAGACGAAGATCTCTCACAAACTACCGCTCAACCCACACTTATAACCGGCGATCCTTCACAGATTACCGCTCGTGGTGAGCCTGTCGAACCACACCTGCATAACTCCGCACCCGATACCCGTGAACCGGAACAGCCCGTCATGCCCAGCCAATCGGCGTGCGACAAGACGACTGTCGCACTGGCCTCTCCAGCGTCCCTGGACGATGAGGGCGGTGAAGGCCGTGAGGGCGGTAACTACACTCCCGAAGAACAGCCCATCAATCCTGCCCCCAGCCTTCCGGCGGCCACGTCCCTTCCCAACCTGGTCGGCGCGGTCTGGGTTGCGGCCTTCGTCATCGGCGGCGCTGCTGCCAACGGCCTGCTCCATTTTTGGGGCATATCCCTCGGCGTGTTCCTGGCCGGTGGATTTGTCGCCCTCCTTTGGTTCATCGCCTTCTACCATGGCCCCGCTGGCCCGTGGCTGCGGTCTACCTGTACGGCGGACCCGTCTACGTTGGCTTCCTCCTCGCCCACGTCCTGGTACTTGCCCAGGTTGGCGAGAATTTCTTCTACGCCAACCCCACGGCCTTCGACTTCCTGTCCTTTCCCGACGACAGCTACTCCCTGGGCCGGAACTGGGTACTTTTCGCCCTGCTGACCACCTTCGCCACCGATACCGGGGCCTACTTGGTCGGCCGGGCCATCGGCCGTCACCCCATGGCCCCCGGCATCAGCCCCAACAAGACCTGGGAAGGCGCAGCAGGAGGCTTCTTTGGAGCCATCATCGCCGCCCTCCTCCTTGAGCGACTCCTCAACCTGGGACTGGGTACGGAAGGATGGACGGTGGGTTGGTCCGGCGTATGGGCCCAGACCTGGAACTGGCAACCGCTCCTGATTGGTGCTACAGTTGGAATCGTGGCTCAACTGGGTGACCTGCTGGAGTCCAAGCTGAAGCGCCTCTCCCAGGTCAAGGACGCCGGCGGGCTGATGCCCGGCCACGGCGGGCTGCTCGACCGGCTCGACAGCCTGCTCATAACCATCCCCGTGGTCTACTATCTGCTAGTGGCGGTGCTCCGGCCATGAGAAACATTGTCGTCCTGGGTAGCACCGGTTCCATCGGCTGCCAGACCCTGGACATCGTCCGTTCCTTCCCCGACGAGTTTCACGTGGTGGGCCTGGCCGCCGGCGCCAACCACGACCTCTTCCGCCAGCAGATTGCCGAGTTCCGTCCCCGGCACGTCTACTGCATCGACCCGCCTGCAGACCTGGCCCCCGGCATCGACTTCATGCCCATGGAGGACATGGTCTGCCTGCCCGAGGTGGACGTCATAATGGCCGCCACCACCGGCGCCGCCGGCCTCCAGCCCACCCTCAACGCCCTGCGCCAGGGCAAGGCCGTCGCCCTGTCCAACAAGGAACCCATAGTCATGGCCGGCCCGCTGCTCAAGGACTACGAACGCAAGTACGGCGGCGCCATCCTGCCCGTGGACAGCGAGCCCAGCGCCATCTGGCAGTGCATCCAGGGCGAGACCAACGAAATCCGCCGCCTGATCATCACCGCTTCCGGCGGCCCCTTCCGCACCATGCCCCTGGAGGAAATGGCTGCGGTAACTCCCGAGCAAGCGCTGAATCATCCCACCTGGCAGATGGGCCCCAAGATAACCATCGACTCGGCCACCCTGATGAACAAGGCCTTCGAGGTCATCGAGTCCCACTGGCTCTTTGATGTCCCCTGGGAAAACATCGAGGTCGTGGTCCACCCCCAGAGCACCATCCATTCCATGGTCGAGTTCACCGATGGCTCGGTCAAGGCCCAGCTTGGCCCCCCCAGCATGAGGCTGCCAATCCAGTACGCCCTCTTCTACCCCGAGCGACGCCGCAATCCCGACGATTCCCTGATACCCCGCCTGGACACCAGCATCGCCCAGGCCCTGGACTTCCGGCCCATGGAGCCCGAGCGTTACCCCTGCTTCGACCTGGCCCTGGCCACCACCCGCCAGGGAAAGACCTACCCCACCGCCCTCAGCGCCGCCGACGAGGTGGCCGTCAACGCCTTCCTCAATGGCAAAATAGCCTTCACCGACATCTACCGCGTCGTGGAATCGGTGGTAAACACCCACCAGCCAACCCCAGCCGAAACCCTGGAAGCCCTGGTAGCCGCCGACACGTGGGCCACAGCAGAGGCCGAGCGTGTTGTGGGGAAGTTGGGGTAGCTAAGCAACCTCTGAACAAGTCCCTTTCCCCTCGACTGGGGAAGGTTAGGATGAAGGTGTCTGCGCTCCATTCACCCCCACCCTCTGTGCTATCATTATTCCCGGCTCTCCAATTCTTAGGTCCTTGTAGAGGCGCGTCGTGGCCGAGCGGGTATATATAAAGTCCCACGAATTTGACCGTGTGCTCAACTACTACTGGGCAGAGCAGGACATCAGCAATGACATATTTTCAGCCCTGGATCAACAGAGAGAAGCCGGGTTAGCCGCCGGTAAGTTGGCCGCGGAGTTGGAAAGATTGGTGGAGGCCCGTACCTGTACCCAAGATAGGACCCGCTCCCTGGAGATGTTGGCAGAAGCATTGGAAGATGCCGGCGGCATGGGCCAAATTCTGGAAAAACATAAGGCAGCTTTTGTTGCCTTGTCGGAATTGGGCAAGGAACTCGAAAACCAGAAAACGGCGATCGATGCCATAGGTGGCATGGACCGCCTCTTACAGCAACACAAAATGTTCATGGAAGCTGCCAGGGAATTCAGTCCTGTCTTCACCATCGAGTCGGGCAAGCGCTTTGGCAAGCCTTGCATCCGCGGCATACGCATGACAATAACCGACGTGCTGGAATATCTCACGTCGGGCATGACTGACGAGGAAGTCCTGGACGACTTTCCTGACCTTACTCAAGCAGATCTAAACGTCTGTCGAGACTTTGGGACTTACATAGAACAGCGGTTCAAGTCCTTAGAGTCTGGATGAAGCTGCTCTTCGACCAGAACTTGTCGCGACACTTGCCAGGGTTATTACGGGACATTTTTCCTGATTCACTGCACGTCAGGAACTTGGAAATGCGCCGGACACGAGATAGCCGAATTTGGCAATACGACAAAGAGCATGACTACCTGATAGTTACCAAAGACACGGACTTCCGGGACATGAGCGACACTTTGGGATTTCCTCCAAAAGTCGTGCTCATAGTCCTTCGCAACGGACCCGCTCCAGAAGTGGCATCCCTTTTGCAAGAGCGATTCGGCGACATACTGGAGCTGTACCAGGACGAAAGTCGGGCGTTCTTAGAATTGCCTTAACCTTCCTTCTAAACACAAACCATTAACCACTCGCAACATCTATTAACCTCCTCCATGACACTCCTTTAGCCCCTGTGCTCGACCCTTCGTCCCACCCCCAACTGACACCCGCCCATTGCCACCCCGACTCCCGCCATCCAAAATAAATATAAGCGTTACCAGTTTCGTCGGCCGGAGTTGCAATGACCCGGGAACAGTTGCGCGGCAGCCTGCTGCTGCTCCTTGCCGTCGCGGCTTCCCTGCTCATTACCACGTTGGCCCTCGACGCCTGGATGCCCGATTCCGACCTGGAAAAATCTGCCCAGGTTATTCAGGGTTATGCCGCCGCTTTCACCCTATTGGCCGGCGCATTGTTCGCCGCCTTCCGGTTCGACCTGTTCCGGAACTTCATCCCCCACGCCAACATCAGCCAGCAGGTCTCCCACCGGGCCATCAGCGACAGTTACGTACACATCCTGGTAACCGCCACCCTCACCAACAATTCCAAGGTCAAAATGGATTTTCGCGAGGGCTTTTGCCGCTTGCAGCTGCTCGGTTCCCACACCGACAGCGAGGTCGAGGAAAAGGAAGGAGCGGCAAGGAAATGACCGGCAATGTTTGCGGAAGAACAACCTCGAGCCCGGCGGACTTTCAGGGACAAACATGGACGAGAAGAGGGCGCGAGCTGGAGACCGACAACGACTCATCCTCGCGACCCGGCGGGTCCACCAGGAACTGCGAATTCATCGAGTTACTGCCGCCGTCGCTCAGTGACTTCAGTCTGGACCTACAGCACATTCACAGTCGCTACGGCGCGCCGGTCAAACCCGAAGGCTGGGGCGTCCACTACGGCATATGATATAATGGGTCCGACGGTTCGGTGGAGGTTGTTAAACTGCGGTCCAAGAGTCAAGAGTAAGTCGTCAGACTGTGGCACACTGCCACTAACACGTCCCCGAGGACTGTCACCACCAGGGGGCGCACGCCCAAGATTACAAGCAGCATAGATTAAGCCTCTGGCACCGTTCAAGCTAAATACAAAGGTCTGACGCGCCCCTCTCATACAGCAGCAACAGCTCTATAGCGAAACTCATCGCCTTTGTCCCCATGCTAGGATGATGTGGTCTTTCATTCACCGAATGGGACACTTCTTCACCGCCCAAAGCTTCGGCGTTAAGGTGCTGAATTCGGCATAGGGTATCCCCGGGCCTCAGCATATTCAATGGAGCACACGCGAGGTGATGGACGACAAACACAGTACAATCAACTGACCGGCGTTGCCGACATCACCGGGGACTGCGGGTACGAATGCAAACGCCGAGGCCGCCAGCGCAACATGGTTAGCCCAGCGTCGTCGAGGACTCACAGTCAAGCGGACGGCGCAGCCAGTCCTGCACATTCACGACATGGGCAGAGACGACGAGTCCCTCCCGCACGAGGGCCCATCAAGGACATCGACCCGGAGTCCCGGGTCGTAGCCGAATGGTCTATCTCCCGGAAATGGATTGCCCCTCTAGGCGGCTCGTCCGCCTGGACGGTGAAAATAACCCCGGCTGTACCCCAGCCAGGCCTGGCCGAAAGGACCGGCCACGAGCCATAATTCCTGCCGCCGGTCCATGGTGAACGCGCCTGTCCCCTGTCGCCTTCACCCTGCTCGTCATGATCCCCCAGGAGGTTTACGCGTGGACAAGTGCAGCGTCGACGGGAATGTAGTGCCAAATCTCCCGCCATGGCCGCCGGCATCCGAACAGGGGACATAGTACCTTACCGCACCCCATCCCCCCCCCCCACCACCCCCCCCCCCCCCCCCCCCCCCCCCCCGCCCCCCCCCCACGGAGAAGGACCATCGAGAACGGCTCCGACCTGGTGCGGGCCACACACTCAACGACGGCAATTCAATGGATGGGGTGGGTCGAACGGGAAGGGCCGCACCGAAATAGTTCAGGGTGAACCGAGGTCAACCGCCCGAGGGGACAGGGGCCAACCGGCATCAGATCGGCTGGTCAACATGCGCTCCGAGACCCGTACGAACCACACTGGACGGCAGGTGGCTGGGACGACCAACACCTGGGAGATGTTGACTCCTGCGCCAGGAAATATCTATCGTGGATAACAGGTACCGCGCGCCAAGTTATCCGGCCCTGTGGGAATTGCCAAGGGAACAGGCGAGTTGTAACCAGCGACGGCGGCCTGCCGCGGGGGGTCGTGATGTTCCTCCCCCCCCCTCCCCCCCACCATTCTCCTCTTCAGAATCCAAACGGACCATCTCAACATCTGCACCATTACCCATGTGGACGGCGGACGGTGCGTCTTCGGGGTGCTGGAAGGGTCGGGGCGGCAGCGCATACCCGCGACCGCGAGGGCGGGTTAACATGATGGGTTAGTAGTGCTGATCGGGTATCCTTTTAATCAACTACA
>CASHTH010003970.1:0-13285 GCA_030341885.1 Geodia barretti | reverse complement strand
CAGAGCAGCTTCCACTCATTTCCCTGTTTTGAGGAGGTTTTTGGCCCATGTAACATCTGCTCTGAGTGCTCACAGGATTGTGTACGATATTGACAACGCTTTGAAGAATGGTAACCACCAGAGATTGCTACAAATCACACAGGTTGAGTCCCTTCTGAGTTGTAATGTAGAACAGAACTATCAAAAGCTCACTCCTGTTGATAGCTCAGCTCTTAGGAGGCCTAATATAGAGATGGAACTAGCTATTGCTCATGCAGCTTCGATTGCTGGGTTTGAGAAGGAAATTGATGACTTCCCAGAGCATGCATGCATTTGCTGTGAGCGTCTGCATCAGAGAAAGTCAGTGTCTGTTGTTAGTCTCTCTGATGGCTTTAACTCTGAGATATGGCATCAATTAAAGGCACATATTTTGAAGTATCCTCCAACTGTTTCGGGTAAAGTGTTGTACATGTGCTATTACTGCAAGCGCAGGGTGAGAGGTGGGATAATGCCTGCACGTTGTGTCCTCAATGGTCTGCAGACTGTTCCCATTCCCCCAGAACTGGCTGCATTAGACCTACTTAGTAGACAGCTTATCCAGAGGGCAAAGTGCTATCAGACTGTTGTGAGATTAGGTACTTACACTGGTAAAGTGCCCAGATACAATTCCCTGCAGGCCTGCAAAGGAACAATGTTTTTCCTTCCCTTGCCACTAAACAAGACCATAGAAACCTTAAACAAGGTTCAACGGCATACCTCTCTCCTACCAGACCCAGAGTTGTACATTATTGTCAATGGTAGGCCAACCAAGAGTAATGTTGTGTGGCGTAGTTTGGTGGATGTGAACCATGTTAAGACTGCAATAAGAAAGTTGAGGTCTTGTAACTGGCTCTACAGAGACATTCATGAGAAATGCATTGATGAGAGCACTAAACACATCATTGAGGTCTCTAACAATGCAACCACAGAAATGTTGAAAAAGGTTTCCCCAGATGAGGTAGATACATTTCAGGCCTACACCATTAGAAACCTGGATAGCAAGCTCTCCATTGGTTCAGACTTAGAGCAGTACAGACTTATGAGCATCACAGAGGACCCTATTACCAACAAGCAACAGCATTTAGATGTGATGTGTTTCCCTGTGCTCTTCCCAACTGGGAAGTTTGGAGAGTTCCACCCTAGGAAAGAGAAGATTTCCCCTAGTGAGTACGTCAAATCTAGGCTGCTTAACAAGGACTCGCGTTTCCGTAAAGATGCACAGTATGTGTTTTATCTTTTGTGGCAGAAGGAAATGCGACAACTCGCATCAGGTGTTTACAATTTGTTGAAAGAGTACCAGGAGACAGTCCATGTCTGTTAACTTGTTACTAGAGCAGGTGAACACCGCAGACGAGCAGCTAGAAGCACGTTTGTGCACCATGCTCCAGTCAGTCCGTGGTACCAAACAGTTCTGGTTCCTCAGACACAGTGAGCTCAAGTGCATGATAAGAGAGTGGGGCTCGCCTACCCTTTTCCTCACCTTTAGCTGTGCTGAGTATGAGTCCCCTGATATCACTGAGTTTCTTAGGAAAGTGAACAACGTTCCTCCCAGTTACAACATTGGGAAGCTGTGTGTTGAGGACCCAATCTCAGTTTCCAGGAAATTTTCCCTCAAATTCCATGCCTTTTTCCGAAAGATCATTTTGAAAGGTCAGGTCCTGGGTATTGTAGACCACTTTTATTGGAAGAAGGAGTATCAGAATCGTGGGGCTCCTCATTACCATGTCCTACTCTGGATTAGAGATGCACCACTCATTGATAGAGACGATCCCGAGAAGGTGCTAGACTGGATCCAGGATAGAATCACCTGCCACATCCCAGATGAACAGGGTAGCCCTGAGCTGCACAGACTAGTCACCAGGTACCAGATGCACAAGTGCAGCAAGTACTGTAAGAGGCGGAAAAGGTGTGGCAAGACAGCATTCATCACCAGGTGTAGGTTCGGGTTTCCCAGGCCAGTGTGTGAGACTGCTCAGCTCAACCCTGTCCAGGAGAGCCTGAAATCCCGTAACCGAATTTACCAGTTGGTCCGTACTCTGGCTGAAACAAGGGTGAATGACTACAGCCCACTGTTATTGATGCTGTGGAAGGCTAATATAGACATTCAGTTTGTAGCCGAAGCCTCTCTAGCTCTTGCTCACTATGTCAGTGGCTATGTTACCAAGGCTGAGCGTAGCAACATGCAAGACATCTGGCAGGAAGTTAGTGACACTAAGAGCATTTACAGTCGCCTTTTCAGCTTTGGTGTTAGAAGTTTACGGTTCAGAGAGTGTGGTCTGTATGAGGCCAGTGATCTACTGCTGGGAGACCACCTCACTGAGAAGTCTGACACAGTCAAGTGGGTAGACGTCTCCATGCCACACAAGCGATCCCGTAGACTGAAGAACCACAAAGTCTTACAAGAAATGGCTAGGCTGAACCCAGATAGTCAGAACATATTTGAGGATAATGTCTTAGATACATTCTATCCTCAGAGACCAGCCACCCTTGAGAATGTTTGTTTGTATGACTTTGTAGCCAATTATGAGTTTCAGGGTGTTGACACAAATGGTCAGAGAGTATACAAGAAACTTGGCAAGCCTAAACTCCCTAACCACAAAATCTTTGACCCTGAAAATGAGAACCAGAAACAAGATTACTTCTACTCTCTAGTGTTACTGTTCTCTCCATATAGAGATGAGAGTAGTTTACTGCAGAGTAATGAGACAGCTGAGCAGGCATTTCATAGACTACTCACTAGCCAGAGCTCAAGCTACCACTCGAAGCTGAGGACAGTGTTGGCAGCAGCATTAAATGTAAAGAGCATTAATGAAGCACGTCAGGCCAACATGGAAGAAAAAGAAGCTAAAGAAGACAATCAGCCTCAGCTGCTAGGTGAAGCTAGAACAGCCATGACTGAAGTTCTAGACATGAAAGCCAGTACCCCTGGTCAGCTGACTCTAGATGAGAGAGTGTCCATGCTGAATCAGGACCAGAAGAGAGTCTTTGAGAACATCAAGGCTCACTTCCTGCACCAAAAGTGTCATGAGGCAAAACAGTGTTCGTGTGATTTTGCACCTCTTAGATTGTTTGTTAGTGGTGTGGGTGGTACTGGTAAATCGTTTCTCATTGAGGCCATCAAGGCCCTAGTGAACGGTCTGTGGAATAGTGAAGGCCTCCTCTGTGGTATTGCAGCACCAACTGGGCTTGCTGCATTCAATGTCGGAGGTATCACTATCCATAGACTCTTCCAACTCCCTGTTGAGCATGCTACCAAAGCCACTAGCTATTGGCCACTGCCCAAAACATCCCAGAAGGTCATGAGAGAAACTCTCTCTGAAGTGAAATTGTTTATTGTAGATGAGATTTCAATGGTTTCCAGTATCAACCTGGCTTTTGTACACATGAGACTAGAGGAGTTGTTTGGTAGCCGTGAGTGGTTTGGGTCTCGGAACATGCTGTTTGTAGGTGACCTCCTCCAACTCCCACCTGTCCATGGGAATCCTGTTTTTGAGAAGGTTGCCACTAAATCAATCCTGTCCCAACTAGGGTGTGCAGCTGCCATCAATATTTGGAGAGATTGTGTTACCTATGATGAGTTGACTATTAATGAACGGCAGAAAAAATGATCCACAGTTTTCCTCCATGTTGGACTGTGTGAGACGTGGTTGTCCAACCAAGGAAACTGTGAGTGTGTTGAAACAGAGGGTCATACAGGTGTCTATCTCAGACAAGTTTTCTGAGCTACAACAGTCTGGCAAGGCACCGGTTTGCTTATTCCCCAAAAGAAAAGCCTGTGATAACCTTAATGCACAAATGCTCCACAAGAATGCTTCCGAAGTGCATGACATTTATTGTACTGATGAGATTGACGAAACAGCAGGCAATAGGAAGATGACCAAGAAGATCATTGAGCATTTGGATAAACTGAACGCTGACTGCAACATGACAGCTGGGTTGGAAGCCAAACTGTCTCTTGCAGTCGGTGCACGAGTCATGCTACGTCGCAATATTGACACCAAGGCTGGGCTGGTCAATGGTGCTATTGGTACAGTGCTGTCAATAGCAGCCCAGCATGTGACAGTGCAGTTTGATAATGTACCTGCTCCATGTAAGATTGATAAGGTTAGAAGCAGGTTCATGGTGATGAAGAATTTCTATGTGTACCGTAGACAATTCCCTCTAATTTTAGCCTATGCAATTACCATCCACAAGTGTCAGGGTCTGTCATTAGACTGTGCCATAGTAGACCTGTCTGAGGAGGTATTCAGTGATGGAATGGCATATGTGGCTCTATCCAGGGTTAGGTCACTAGATGGTCTGTTCCTAACAGCCTTTGATCCCCAGTCCATCAGTGTTAGTGTGAGTTCCCTGGGGGAAGTAAACCGCCTCAGAAAAACCCATAGACCTGATCTTCCTCTGTATGATATACCACACATCTCTAAAAGAAAGAGGAAGCTCACTGGTCTAGACAAAACTGTTTCCCCAAGTGTAAAAAAGGTCAAGGTGAATCCCTCATCTGCAAGGGATAATGAGGACTGTGTTATTACAGGTACAGAAACACCTGCTGCTACTCCTTTCAATTTCCACTCTGTAGATGTACAGTGGCAGCAAAGTGCATGCCAAGAGCTGGGCCTCCAATATTGTACACAAACACCAGTAAGACCAGGAGGACCCGCTGTCCCCCTCACACGTCCAGACATGCGTAGTGTGAGACGCGTACAGGGAGATGGTAACTGCCTCTTTCGAGCATTTTCTTACATTCTGACAGGGTCTCCAGATCAGCATATTGGTGTACGACATGCTATCCTTGACCACATGACAAATAATGCCCAATATTTCCATGCACACTGTTAGAGGTGAATGTCTGCACACTGACAATTGTGTTGTATGCCAACAGTAGTGAGTAATCCCTCAGGAGACTGGTCTTAGCTCTGACAGAATATTATCCTCCTCCCTTGAGGAGTGCACTCTACAGTCAGTATAGCTATGCCTGTCGGGGTACTACTACATTGAAGCTACACACTACTCACCTAAACATAAGTGAACATAACTATTGTATGCAGTATATCAGCACCCTTCCTACATGCACCTTCACATAGTATTCTGAACAAGGTGGTTACTATTTATAGGCTCCTCCTTTCTTACAACTACATATATATTATCTGGTTTTCCCCTGGGAAGCTTTCTACCTCTGCAGGTCTTTAAAGGCTGTGATCTTCTGTCTAAGGGGCACTGGTGTCTCAACCTAGCTGACATGTCAGAGGAAGGAGATCACTGTACCAGGCTTATCAGGGGCCTTAGCAGGTGGGGCTCTGAAGCGTTTTCCCCAGCCCTTATCACCATGCTGACTTTACACATCCTGTACCCTTATCACCACTGCTGACATAGCTATTGTAAAACCCTATCCTAGCCTTCTATACTATAATTTGGGTTGCATTCCTCACTCTTTTATTGGTGCATACCATCTTATGTTCTAAGGTGCTGTGCACTTGTCAGACCTGGACCCTACAAGCTTCTACTACACATCCACTATATACGCTCTTTGGCCTCCACCTTTGACTTCAGCTGGGTAGACCTCTTCAAAAGAGCCAACAATGTTCAACATTTCCACTAGTAATTATGTTGATGTATCACTTGCGCATGCGCCCACTACTGTCACAACCTCTACTGTGATAATTATGTTGTGAATAATGTATCTTACATACTCTATGACAAGTAACCATACATTTTTTATACAGAGCAAAAGAAAGAAAGATGTAGGGATGGATGTACGATTTTTGTTGTCGGCTGAAGCATCTTCTTGTTGGCATCCTTTTTCATAATTTACACCATCCCTACATCCCCCTTCATTTTGAAGAAATGATTTTTCCACTTGTTTAAATAAGAAACCCATATCATAATGTATGGGGAATGTGCCGGATATTTCCTGATTGTGCAGGAAATTCAAGCAAAATGTAAGAAATTTCCGGCACAACTTGCTCATGTGCAGGAAGAATATGAGGAAGCTTTAAATTCTTCCTGCACATGTCAAAAATATGGGGATTTTGCAGGAAACTTTTTCATTTCTTCCTGCACTTCTTGAAATCCTTCCTACACTTTTCACAATTCTTCCTACACATTTTATAATTCTTCTTGCACTTTTCTGAATGTGCATTTGTGAATGTGCAGGAAGGTTTTCAGTAAAGTGACATGGGTTTCTTCAGTTTATACCCTCACTTGAAAAACAAATTTTCATTTTTAAATGAGAGAGTGCTGTATGTATATATAGGATATACAACAGTTGTTGGTTTTCTGTATACGTGACTCACTGTGGTAACCTGCAGGGAGTTGTAGCGTGTAGCCCTTTTCATAAAATTTGCTTTACATGCCCATTACTATGTACTTACTAAGTACAGCAGCATTTGTTACTGTATACCTCAAGAGATATGCAAACTAGGCATGTATGAGTAGGCGAATGTTTTATTGCCTCGTTCTTAAAGAATGACTACAGGTTGCAGATATGTGGGAATGAGCAAAGCTCAAGTAAATGGCCAGTCCATGTCAAAGTATGCACCTGTGCAGAATTGAATACCACCTCGTTCACAAAAAGGAAACTGGGATATTTTCGCACATGTGTGATGAATGCCTGGACAACACACATTTATTTACGTGATTGCTGTTTGCATGTAACCGTCTAGAGAGGCTGTATATTATACTGTCTTCTCCAGGCATAATACACAACTGTTTTTGCCTACAGTCTCTCTGCCCTTCATTGTCCATGGCGACATCTTCCCATATGTAGCAACCAATTCCTGTTGCATATGCAGAGTCAGAGAATAGTTGTAGTTGAAATCTGTACAAGTAAATTTCCCTTTGCAACAACATAGTGTTAGTGTTCATCATAAACACTTCTAATTTCCCATGCTTTCAACCTTTTAACCAGTACAAACTTTAGAACGGTTAAGTAAACCATTTTCCCACCATTTCATTCACGCACTCTTTGCTTTCAATGTGTACAATACCATTGCACACACTAACAGTACCTGATTTCGGTGTATTGAATCTCAGACTCCAAATTTCACTCCAACGCCTCCACCTGATGCCAGTTTAGCGATTGTAGTGACTTGCGGCAAGAAAGAAACGATCGCTTGATGACCGTGCACACCTCCGGCGATATTGGAGACGTTCAGGGAAAAAATCAGCACTTCAACTGGTATATACTGGTAAGGAGATAGTGGGTTTAAAGAAGAAGAAGAAGAAGAAGAAGATGAAGAACATGATGACACGAAAATCGTGAAATTGCGTTTGAGCGAATTCTCGTGTGGGCGACTGAAGGTGCGTATGAGGTCTTTGGGAGCATGTTTAGGTAGATATTGGCCCGTAGACTATTGCTAGTGTGTTTTGAAGGCCCAGGGAGTCATTTTCACCGAGTTTTTAATCGTTATGTACACGGATCACGTGAGATTTCATCCCTATATTATAGAGTGTCTACCGATGCTCTATTATTTTACAGAGTATACGCATGTCATACATGCGATTCACACCTTGCCTCTGCGGAAGCACACACGCTCACTGATTTTTCACGTATTATTCTTTTCTACCAAGTTCTGTAGTTATATACTATTATAGCCACCACCAACACCATGCATGTGTATGCATATGTAAACCATGCATGACGGTGGGCAACACCCGTTATTTCACTTAATTATTCACATAATTTTTATCAATGTAATCAAGAAAATTTCATCAAACGCTAGAAAATATTGTTCTTCTGCAGAAAACTCATACCCCAACTGTGAGGTGGTGACAATTAAGCTAAACGACAGGCTGCAGGAGGAGAGTGAGGGGAAGAAGGTTCTAATTAACACCCGGCGCGCATGCGCAGCGAGGGTTACGGTAGTTGGTTTGTCTGTCTGTGTGTGTGTGTGTGTGTGTGTGTGTGTGTCGACGCTTATTCTGGAACTACAGGCTTCGAGGCGGCCCATTAGCGATACTAGCGGCTTCAGTACTACAAGAGCCTGAAAAATATAAGCCTGAAACGACTGCGTTCGAGAGCGACAAACTGGCACAGTCGTGGACCGCGTTGCGTGGCCCAACCCATCAATAAGCAGTGCGCATGCGTATACCAGACGCGCGTTGATCTTAGAGGCACAAGAAGCCACCACGAAGGTGCGTGTATCGACTCCCGAATGCTATCTAATACCGTAGCTAGCCCGTGTAAGACTCTCCGCGGCCTACTAGCGGGAGACCACGGGTAAACGCTAATAGCCTATTAGCGACACCGCACATGCGTACGTAGTTCGCCGAGGGTTTGCACTTTAGTGCTTAGTCTTTGAGATGGACTACAAGACTGGGATGTGGAGGAAACTCCAGTACACCAGTGAAATAATGTTACTACTGACAGTAAAGTATGACTAACAATTATCGTTACCCCATACTCCGCGTACGCTCGCGCCGTGCACATGCGCAATAAGTCTAGTTTACTGAGGAGCACGGAACGCGTAACGCTGAGAAAGCACGATCTCTTCTCCTAGCGGTGGCAAAATCCACAAGATATACCTCGATTTCTCACTTGTAAGCTCGGTAACTGACACTTTGCTGCTATAAACTCGTTTGTAGATGTTTCATTTCCTGAAATGCCTATATGCGGAGGCGAAGTTTTCGTTCCAGGAAGAGGAGCTTGTCTGCTCCGGCTGTCCTCCTTACTTCCTCGGGACGAACTAAGCGTAAGTAGTGGGCAGAGGATGCGATGACGGCAGCAATAAGTGCCGTTAAAGTGGGGTGACGGTTAAGCGAGCTGCTGACGACCATGGGGTGCCTGTAAGCACACTTCGTGACCGGATTTCTGGGAGGGTTGTCCACGGAACGAAGCCTGGCCCAAAGCCGTACCTTAGCAGTGAGGAGGAGAAGGAACTGAGCTCCTTCCTTAAGTCACGTGCAAACGTAGGGTATGGCAAAACAAGGAAGGACGTCTTGTGCATTGCCCAGTCTGTAGCAAGTGAAAAGGTCTTTTAAAGGGAAACAAAATAACCTCAGGGTGGTGGAGAAGATTTCTCGAGCGGCAACCTGAGCTTTCCCTCCGCTGTGGCGATGCAACCGCTCATGTTTGCATGGATGCTGTCAACAGTGAAACAATGAAGCAGTATTTTGCTCTCCTTAGTGATGTAATGACTGAGCATGGTCTGCATTCAAATCCTTCCAATGTCGATGAGACTGGTATCCCATTTGACCCCCGTCCCCCAAATGTTGTCACAACCAAGGGAACAAAAAAGTCCGCTATCGACAGTCAGGCCGGAAGGGGCAAGTCACTGTTGCTACTACGGCTAGCTAAGGAGCATGACGTAATTATGGTCTGTCTCCCACCACACACCACTCATGAACCTCAACCTCTGGATTGTGGTGTTTTCGATCCTCTGAAATCGCACTGGTCAAATGTTTGCCATGCATATTTGCAACAGAATCCACGGAAAATCATTAGTCGTTTTCAATTCAGTGCTCTGTTTTCCCAGGCCTGGGGTATTGCAGTATCTCCAGCAAAATGTCACTGCTGGCTTCCGCACATGTGGAGTCTATCCGTTTAATCCTTCTGCTATTTCAGTTACTGTGCCACCGTCAACATCGTCTAATGTCCCATGAAGGTGACTCTGGCAGTGCAGAGGAAACTGAAGAGTTCCAGGATGGTGGAGATCAAAGTTTGTCTTTGAACACATTCACGGCTGAGCAGGAGAAACACTTTCATATTCGCTATGCCTTTGCCTTTCTACCACGTAGTTTTCATGCCATTACTATATGTACTTACTATAATAATGGAGCAGCATTTGTTACTGTACCCAAACTAGGCATGTGTGTGTAGGTGAATGTTCTTATTGCCTCGCTCTGAATGACTACAGGTTACAGATATGTGGGAGTGAGCAAAGCTCGAGTAAATGGCCAGTCCATGTCAAAGTATGCACCTGTGCAGAATTGAACACCACCTCGTTCCCAAAATAGGAAACTGGGATATTTTCGCACATGTGTGATGAATGCCTGGATGCCACACATTTATTTACATGATTGATGTTGCATGTAACAGTCTAGAGAGGCTGTATAGCTACACTGTCTTCTCCAGGCATAATACACCACTGTTTTTGCCTACAGTCTCTCTGTACCTTTATCATCCATGGCGACACGTTCCCATTTCTAGCAACCAATTCCTGTTGTATCAACAACAACATAGTATTAGTGTTCAGCACAAACACTTCTAATTACCCATGCTTTCAACCTTTTAACCAGTACAAACTTTAGAACTGTTTTGAATGTCACTTAAGTAAACCTTTCTTCATTTAAGCACTCTTTGCCATTGCACTCACTAACAGTACTATGTTGGGAATCTCAGTCTCCAAAACTTCACTCCAATGCCTCCACCTAATATGCAATTGTCCGTTTTTAAACACCTCTAGTGTTCTCAAGTACAGTAGATTGGATGTGAAAGCTTAGTGCATGTCAAAAACAACGTAAGGCAGAAAGGCAATAGCAAAGCAAACAAGTGAAATCAACTCCTTTGTATCTATTGCTGTCAATGTTAGGTGAAATAAATTTTCAACACAATATACCTGATGTCCACAGGTGCATGTAACAAAGGAATTGGGTGAATCTTGGATGAAAATCACTACGGTACTTTTTTACAGTTAAGACAACATAAATATAATAATTCAAACGAAATCGGTGATTGTCTCTTATTCATAGCATTACATACAAAGCGCTTCAGTTCATTCGTTCGGAGTAATGATGAAGCAGCCCCTCTCTTTCACTGTTGGCTTAATTTTGACACCTGTAGCAGTGCGACGTAATGGTTTTCAGCACTCTCCAAACTACATAACTCCAGAGTACGATGTGAGGTACCAGCACAAGAATAGTCATAAATACTTTGGCAGTATTCTCTGTCTCAGGTGAATGAACAGTTCCTACCACCAACAAACTAATAAGGACTAGAAGTCCACCTGTTAGGATGTTAGAATTTCTGTCTTTGTAAGGCTGCTGCCATGTGCAGAAAAAGCCAATCACACAAAGAAAGATGGCCGTGATATATGCGCCTATGAATGTTCTTTTTGGTGGACCGTAAAATATTGCTATGACAGAAAGCAGCAGCCCGAGAAAGGGGCAAAAAAGAAGTAGTCCCCAGCCGCACAATGATCGATAATCTTGAGTTCCATTTGTACCATCTTTGAAACAACCGTTAAAAGTTTCCACATATGTTTTGATTCTAAGCCTCCACTTTGGACTGATCCAGTGACTGATCTTCCTGTACAGTGAGGTGGGGTAGACCACTAGGATGAGGAGAGGTGGAAGAAAGACAAACACTGCCACTGCCACTGAAAATGCCATTAACAAGATATGTTTGTTGGAGCCATAAGGAACGTTTGGATCAATGTATAGTGGCATATGACAAATAGAACAATGATGCAAAGGCTTGAATCATGGATGATCTTGGGTCCCAGGCTCTGTAAAACTGCACATATACTCTGCTGAACCACCTCCACAAGTATACAACGGGCGCAAAGTTTTTTCTATGCATTTCTATCACTGCATAAGTCAGCAGCAAAAGTACAAAAGGATAAGCAGTTGCCACGAATTCTAGGAATGGTATGTAAAACTCTTCCATGTGATGTGATATGCATAGGTGAGGAGAGACGAAGAGCAGAGCATCAAAGCTCCATACTGCACTTAGAGTTAATGCTGCCTTTGCTGCGTTTGTGATAGCATCATGTGGCTTGACAAAAATCCACAAATCTAACCTGAAATAGATCACTGACAAATTACAGAAGAGTACATAGTTGGCCATTGGTCCCGAAGTAATATTTGGCCTAAATATGATGACAATTAGAAACATCCCCATGGATGGCAAGTATTGTAGTAGGAAGTAGTAGAAGATATTAATAGGACTACATGGAACACATTCAGTTCCAATTGAGTACACTGATGGCCCTGTGTCATGGGCGCACCTTCCACACATTGGACCTTTCACCTCTCGACTGAGATTTCCACACACAACTCTGTTTAACTCACTGACGTTTGCTGGGAGGGTAAACATGTCGTTCTTTGTTGCATGCACAGGAAAGAAAAATAAGCACAATGTGGCACTTGTAGTGTCTTCCTTGCGGTTGTAGAAAATGCAGGCGCCTTGTGAGATTGAAGATCTCTGGTTTCTCTCATGAAGTTTTGCACTTGACTTGGACTAAAAGCTGCATTCAAATTTAGAGCCCGAAACTATGTTAACAAGGCATTGATGCCTCGCACGTTCATTTGCACTTTAGTGCTTTCGTTTTTGAATTTTCCACCGACGTATCTGCACAACTTACAATAATGCACCTGCAAGAAAACAGAATAAAAAGTGTAGCACTCCATATCTCACTTGCGTTTGCTCACCAGAAGTTAACGTTCATTCCCAGATCAGAGATTCTATACAGAATTTCATGAAGAAAGTTTCAGTGTACTTTTCTACGGTGAAATTCTTAGGAGGGCTTGTGCTCCTTCAAAAGAAGTCTCTGTCTTTCACTGTTGTGACACCTCCAACAACTTGAGTATGAAACAACGTTTGCTGGGAGGATAAACATGCCGTTCCTGTTGCATGCGTTGGAAAGGGAAATATACACCAAGAACCTCTTGTGATGTCTTCCTTATGCTCGAGGAAATGCAGGAGCTTGTGAGATTGAAGATCTCAGGTTTCTCCATCACAATGTAGAAGTTTTGCACTGACTTGGACAGGCACAATATCCAGAGAATCTGAGGTATTCACCCATTCAAACATGGAGGACACTCCTCATACAGTCAACCAAGCATACTGGCGTACAAAGTGTTATAAGCATTGAGAGGACCAAATCCATTTTCTCTGTCTTGTATACAGACGTTTTCTTGATGTGAGAAAAGTAAAAGTGAGGAAGTCAGCTCCAAGGATCTTTGTATATAACTATCTATGAAAATAGAAAATACTACTCTGTATTGCTAAACACATCAAAATAAGGTATTTGTGGGTTGTTGGAAAGATTTAGTTGCAGTATGGGGTCAGATAATTACTGTGAGTACAGAGTGTGCTATCCAATGTCATCCCCAGAGGTATGTATTAGTTATACAGCCACTGGTTTGTCCCAAGCCTTACCAAAGGACATGTGTAGGGCTACTCTATGTACATATGTAAACTCTTTGGTAATCACTCAAGCTTCACAAACCCACACACGCCCACTCAGAAGGCAGGTATTGGAGGAGTATGAAGTACACAACGTTTGTGGAATGCATGAAACACATTCGGTCTCTGTCACTACACCTCGTT
>CASHTH010003969.1:0-70882 GCA_030341885.1 Geodia barretti | reverse complement strand
CCACCATCTACATGTCGCTCTGACAGCGACCTATGCCTGGTGACCGCTTTGCTCGCCTGCCCGAGGGCAGCAGACAAGTCCGCTATTTAGATGGAGGGATGGCTCGCCCCTTACCAAGCCTTGGGTAATCCAGAAGCTACGGGTGGCCCTGACAGATATTGGGCTTGACCCTGCGCAGTAAGTGGGGCATAGCTTCTGGATCTGCGCAGCGACAACAGCAGCGGCAGTGGGCATCGAAGATTCGACCATACAGGCGTTTGGGAGGTGGTCAAGCTCAGCCTTCCTATCATATATTCGACTAACACCGCAAGAGTTGGCAGCTTTATCGTCCCGCATGAACACTACGTGCATCCATCCAGGGGCAGTCTGCAGAGAATATATGAACCTATAGCTGATGTATTATATATTGTGTACATATGTTACCATGTACCACAGTTTGTTACAGCTAAGAGGCAACTGGGAAAAGGGGCAGGGGCATGTTGGCGGCTAGCCAGGTGATAGAGATTACTTGGGTGGAGGAAGACTTTGCCTTCCCCCAGGACCATGGCTGGAGTACTTGTCCAGACTCCAGCATGCCACCCAAGTTGCAACATACACCATCAGGGAACCCGCATTCACTCCAGCGCTGACCTTACGTCATCGCAATATCATCAAAACCGTGAGTGGGCTCTGCGAAAGTGGAGCCAGTGGAGTGAGCAGACGGGTGTGATTAGTTCTCTGGGCAGGGTAAGCAGTATCTAGGTAAACATGCCTCCAACCATCAGTAAGTATCAGTGAGTATGCATTAAAGCCTATTCAGCATTTATCCTGCTCTTGTCTGAGAACAGAGCGATGTCAGGCAAAAAAACCTGCGGCAATTCCTTAGTATTCAAATTTTAAGTTGCAGGCCTCACGCATCTCGTCTGCAGGGCCCACTTCACGTGGTAGGTCCGGTTAACACCCAAGCGACGTCGGTGTTGTTTAACCCAGGGCATTTTTGTGCCCCTCTCTTAGCGCCTTCAAACCTGTGGCACAGGAATAGGGGTAGAAGTATTGCTCTCTTGTCAAAGTTTCCTTTTTATTTCATCGACGACCGCCCTAGACACCATTGGTTGGGCGAGCAAGATCATCTGCGACGTACCGAAGGCGCTAACTTAGTGTTACCAAGGAAAGGATGTGAATGTGTGAAGGGGTATGCATACATAACTGGTTTTAACCAAAACATACAGGAAAGATGACTACAAACCCCGAAATACGTGTGTTACAGACACTGATAGGTTGTGAATTGTTTCAATCAATGGAGATTTGTGGCAGTTTAAATAGATGGAGATTGGTGGCAGTTCCGAAAGGTCTGTCCCAAGTTTGTGATGTGTTGCTAAAGTGCTTGCCAAGACCTCATTCTACTGAGCATGCACGGTATCGCTAATTGATGAGCTGGGCTATTAGTATGTTTTTGTAGTTTTCCCGCTAATAGTTCACGGACTCTGACACGTGCCTGCTACACGAGTACATAGCATGCTGGAGAACAACACCCTCTGTTGTGACTTCTTTGGCCTATATGGTACACAGAGCAAGGTCTGATTTAAATGTTGGCTTCTCCACTTGCTTTTCACACCATAACTTTCGAACGCAGTTCCTTAATAAAATCACTTTTTTAAATAAAGTCATTGTAGCAATGAACCTGTTGGTTTCGCTTTTTTGTTATGTCGTCGTGCGTGGTGGCAGAAAATGGGAGTAACTTGTGGACAAACTGACGGACAGAAATACTCACGAACCAAGAACTGTAACCAATTCCAATGTGTTCTAGTCCTTTTTTACAGTATTTATTTTTTGTGAATGTTCGTTGGTTGTGCAGCAGATTCTATGCCATAATTAACTATCGCTGTGCATGCACATTGAGAATTATGTTACTTAGTTTGTAAGTGTCTGTGTGTCACTTCTCTGACATTGGCCTGCCCCCGCAAAAGTCAAAATTAGTTCTTTTCACATTGTCACACTTCAGTCTCCGCAAACATATGCGCTTATGCGCTACCTCAGAGGCAAGCTGTCCCAGATCAGATAAGCTAAGTTACCATTTCTAAAAGCACTGAAGTGCAAACCCTCGGCGAACTGTGACACACAATCGTAAGTAAACGCATGCGCCGTACCACTAATTGATGGGCTGGGTTTAGCTTTAGCTGTTATTCGTGGTCTCTTTGCCAGCTCACGCAGAGTCTGACGCGGTCTAACTACACTACTAGATAGCATGCGAGAGGCGATACACGCTCTGCGTTGCATCTTCTGGTGACTCCGAGGTATGCAGAGCACGCGGGTCGATCATGCCGTAGTAAGCCGTTGTGTATTTGCATATTGGCTTTTTCGCGCTCTAGCTTTGCAACGGAGCGTTTTCAGAGAAAACTGTTCGAAATTTCTGACCTTCATTGCCCGTTCAGTAGGTGGTATCCTTTGTGAGACGAACAAACACCCGAGAAATGAGATTGAGAGTAACAGACACACACACAGACACACAGATCCAAGTACTGTACAAAGTTCAAAGTTCATTTTGCAGGACCCAAGGGGCATATGCATACAGTCAAACAGTTAAAGTATAAACGTGAAATCTGAAGTTCCAGTCCAGATAATCGAAAATACGATAGAGCCCACGCTCTGACTCCAACCGGAGCATAATCTGGCACCTGGCGACCAGATAGAGCCCACGCTCTGCTGGACAGCTGAAACTTGGGTCGATGACTCGTAATCTCGGCAAATGACAACCATATTTTCTGACTGCTGGTCAATGACACTGGAGCACAGAGGGTAGAGCGATACGAAACCTCATGTCCATAAAACAGACGAAGTTTTATGAGAAGGAGACGTTCGCCATTTTTCCGAGCCGCGCGTCTGTAACCCTCGCTGCGCATGCGCGCCGAGGGTAAAAGCTACATTGAATGGGCGTGGCAGTGCAAAAGGATTTACCTTCGCTCATACTGTATATATTTTGCGTTGTAGGGTGCATTTAAACACACTGTGCAAAAGGTTTTTACTCTTTTTAGGGAAGAGACCAGGCAATGAAGGTGTTCTGGGCAGCAAGAACTTTACAGTACTATACCAAGATCCCCTAAAGATACAAAGGTATGTACTTAATTTTTAAGTCACAATTTAGAACGTATTATTACTAAGTACAGTTGCACTCAGTACAGAAGGAGACCAAAAAATTGCTGCGATGTGATGGGCTGGCTATGAAGGCCATTGAGCTGGTGTTAGTCTCATCCCCTGACACCTCTTCCCCCACCCACACATTACAGTTTTCCAGACACACTCTAAGACTGACTTCTATAGGATTATTGTCAAGCTCCTGCACATCAAAAATATGGGGCAATACCTCCCACAGCTCAACTACCAAACACAAAAATATCTTCCTTGAAACTAGGATGTGCTGAAACCCCTGGAAGTCGACTAAGGAATTGATATTCCTATGAAACATACTTTCATAATGCAACAGTCATTGCTTCATCCCTACCCTCCCTGTATTCCTACTTAGCTCCTCATTCAGTCCCTGCGTTCCGGACCACCTCAACTAGACCCAATATCTCTATCCCCATGCTGGACTGAACCAGCTTGCTAAGGTTTTCTTTTCTACTTGATCCCTCTATTATATTTCCCCATTGTTAATGTCCTCCAACCACTCAGCTTCACCAATTAACCATTGGCACACATGCCCAGCAATGGTTACAGTTCTTGATCTGTGTGTCGACACTTATTCTGGAACTACAGGCCATGAGGCAGCCTATGAGCGATACCAACGGCTTCAAAACTACGTGAGCCTGAAAAATATAACAGCGATTTTCCTTTACAACTGCGTTCAAAAGATATGCCGTCCTTAGTGGCATAACAAAGGGTGTGGTGTGTGTCGACTCCCGGATATATCCACTGAGTGTAGCTAGCCTGTGTCAGACTCTGCGAGCTACTAGCGGGAGACTACGAATAGCTACACATAGCATACAAGCATAGTTATAGCCCCGCCCATCAATTAATGGTATCGCGCGTGCACAGTGCACCGAGGGTTTGCACTTTAGTCCTTTTCCTTAAAAAAAAGATCATCTGAGTTACTGGGTTGTTCTATGGAGAGAGCAAACAGCTTGACCTAAAGATTAGATCATACAGCAGTAAATGGTATGCACCCATAATTAGTATCGAGGAGAGGTGTCCAGGGTTACATTATCAGTGTGGATCAATGGGCAATGTCATGTGAAATCACCAGAACATTTATTTTAGCTTGGAATCAGACCCTCGACCTGCATAGGTTGCCAGACAAAACATGACTACGACTCAAGGACTAAAACTTATGATGCATGATTAGTCTATAGTAGCATAATTGAAATTTACTACGCAGTTAAAACGGAGGGCCCTTAAGTATCTGTTGAAAAATTCTGACCAAATCAAGAGTCCCACTACACTTCAGTGTAAATTTTCCCCCTCAAGTATCGAAAGTAGTAGTGTTTTTGTGGTATTCTCACCTAACTACATTTTGTGTGAGGTGGTCCCTTTGGGTACGTTGATTATGCAGCCAATTTTTAACTCTCATACTGGAGAATAAACATAGCCATAAATATACCATTGATGCAGAGTTGCGATCATTGCTCAATACCAGATGTGGCAGAGTAAAATACGCAAGTGTTTGCAGAAGCAGTGTGCCATTTTGCAAAGTGATGATGTTTTGTGTGTGACGCCAGCTATGACACAACTATATATTTTTCACTTTCTAGAAGAGTAGGCACATTGTATTAGTAGTTGCAGTGTAAATTTTGGAGCGTACGACTCGTGAAGGCCGAAATATTACAGAATAAGTGTGCACCCTTTCCAGAATACATTTACCATCACTTGCGTGGATGTACGACCGGTAGAGTAGCATCTGATAGTTGATCTCGAAGTGATTGTCTCTGGTTGTTGACTCTACCCTATAAGGCACCCTCGTCTCTCTGTAAACACCAGCACTAATGACTGTGTACTGGGTTCGATGCAAAAGCCTTACGTGACATCACTACTAGAGGTAGCAACAAAGAGGTGCCTTTTTTCTCCATGTGCTGCGGTAACCTTCCATCAACACTAGGGAAATTTTAGACACAATATGGGAAATCACAAGTATTAATTCAAGATGCACATGCTCTGCTAGGGTTGTACAGCACTTTGTTGGTCTCTCTGTGTCTTCGTTGCCTCTATTGTGGCGCTAATGGCTAAGAGCGGGGCAATGAACGGTGGCGATTTCCCCCTGAAAACACTGCTGCATGTACTGGCTTACGTCTACTAGTGCGTTTGCTCAGTGGCATGAACTTATTCTGAGCAGTATTCAGTCGTAACCAGAGTTGCTTCAAATTGTTGTCATAAACAGACGACCACGTGGCATGGCCTAGCCCATAAAGTTTTTGCTTATCAATGTGTGTGATTTACATTCCGGGCTACAGTGTAAGTGTCATCTGCCAAAGGTTTGCACTTCACGCGCTTTTCATGTTTTATAGTGTTCAATGTGATGAACTTCAACTAACCAGC
Organism: Geodia barretti; assembly: GCA_030341885.1. Taxonomy (NCBI): domain Eukaryota; kingdom Metazoa; phylum Porifera; class Demospongiae; order Tetractinellida; family Geodiidae; genus Geodia; species Geodia barretti. The sequence goes on along the minus strand of CASHTH010003969.1, from coordinate 65,377 downwards.
ACACTGGTGAAGTCAGAGTATTCTTATTTTGACCCAACAACATTGTCGACCTGGGCTGGTCTTCAACACTGGAAAATAAAACCAGTTAAATTGAAAGGTCAGCTCTTAATTACAAGATGCCTAACTTTGTCAACACATGTAGTGTTGCACTTCTTCCTCCATTGGTCAACAATACGTGTACTATTCCTGTGTTTATCTCCTTGGTATCCCCCTATTAACCGTTTTTTACATGCATCTTGTGCCAAAAATGGAGCCATAAAGCCTATAAAAGTAGCGTTAGTGGCCAAACGTTTTATTAACCCTCGGCGCGCATGCGCAGCGAGGGTTACAGTACTTGGTTTGTCTGTCCGTCCGTCTGTTACCACGTTTTCTGCCACCACGCGCAACAAACAGGTAAAATAGCGACACCAACGGGTTCAGCGCTACACTGGCTTGATTTTTAAAATGGCGATTTTCGTAAAAGTGCCGCGTTATGGTGTGAAAACCAAGTGAACAAGCCAATATGCTAATTAGCACTAGCTTACCTCGACCTGATCCACTTTATCTGTGTACCTCGGAGGCACGAAGTCACAACGAAGGGTGTGTATCGACTCTCTACTACTGTAGCTAGGACTCTCCGCGAGCTACTAGAGCGGGAGATCACGGGTAAACGCAGACTAATAGGCCCAGCCCATCAATTAGAGGTACAGCGAATGCTCAGTTCGCCGAGGGTTTGCACTTTAGTGGTTTTCATTTTCTGAGTGTTTGTTGTTGTTCACTTATTTGTTTTTGTCAGTAACCCTTGGCGCGATGGGGTGGGGGGGTTCATGTTCATTAACTATGCTTCATGTATATACCCATCCCTATCTTGTCTCACTTTGATTTTATACCATCCCTATATGCGTCTTTTTAAATTCGCAGGATTTTTAATTACTTCTAAATATATCACAACTAGTAAGAATAGGGCGGATTTGTAGTACGTATGAGGAATTTGTAAAGCGAAATATGCTTGTTACTTCTCAACTAATCAAACAGGGTAGTCGAGAGGTTCAAGTAATGAATATGTTGATATTATGAGCAACTATAACGTCTCTATTGTACGCTGAGTTTATCGATGTATAACCTAACCTTTCTTAGCTCCCAAACGTCTAAATAAAACCCTTAACAAGGTCAAGCAGATAACTAAATTTATCCTTGGACAGCGCACTACCCAATATAAAGGATGCTTTCCTGAAACTATCGAGCGACTGGAAATGCTCAAACCCATCATCCCCAAGCTTCCCCTGCAGGGCAACTAAGAAATTGCTCCTAAGACTACTATATGCTGGACACACCCACAACACATGACTCACACTTTCACACTCATCATCACACAACAGGCACTCCTTCATCCCCTCCCTCATTTAGCCCATGTGTGCCTGACCTGAACTTAAACATTAGAGTTTTTATATTTTTCTATGAGTTTATTGGTCCTTTGAGGCTTTCTATTTTTCTACCGGCTGTTGTTTTTATCCTGTAGCTGTCGTTTTTGTACATGATTTCTATCTATTTATTTTCGTGTAAGGGAGGTTGGGACACTGGGTGTGTAGGGAGAGTTGGGCCCATAAAAGACTCTTTAACCTACCGCCCCGGTTCTCAAGGCTGGGCACCCGGGGCCCTGCCTCTTTCGTTATGTTTATATGTTATTGTCTGTGTTTTTGTATGCTTGGGTATGTTATTGTCTGTGTTTTGTGTGCTTGGGTGGGGGAGGTTTTTCTTTTCCTCTCTTTTAGCTATTATGCTATAAACATGTTTTTTCATTAATCTAGACCACGCATCACTTTTCCCATGCAAATACTTTTTGAACTCTACCACCTTGCTAAAATGTCTTATACAACAACAGCTTTACTTTGCTATTTAGCCCCTCTTCAAACTTTCTAATCTCCCTCTCAATAATACTGTCCCCTACTATAGACAGAAAGCCCTTCAAGGAGCAATTCCCATTTTGAATATCATACAACCACTCTGCCTTGTCAAGACCTAATGACGAAAAGAGATCATCAATGACCTTACTCCGACACTTCCTCTGCCTGCCTCTCCGTGGCTTAATATTTCATTTCTGATTAAAAAGCTTCTTCGGATACCTATTGTCTGGCAATGCCGCTAACTTATACCACCACTTCAACTTATTCTTATCCCTACGCCCTTGTAAAGTATCAAGCCCCATATCCTCCCTAACGGCTTCATTACATGTCTTAGACGAACACCCAAGAATACGCTTAGCTCCTCCCAGCATAACGGACTCTAACGCAGCTGCCTGAGTCTTATTGGCTTCCCACACCTCACCTCCATACTCTAAAGTTGGCCTCACCACCGCCAGCAACAACAACCAGATGCATTGTTCAAAACCTTACAAAAGACCTTCCTAACCACACTCAGCAGTGTGATTACCCTGTAATTCCCAAGGTCCTCGTTTTCTCCCTTCTTAAACATGTTAACTATGAGGCCCTCCCTTCACCGTTATGGCCCTCCTCCCAAACTCCTCACGCCAAATTACTGTAAACAACTGTTGAAGCAGCTCTATCATCCCTGACCCACCATACTTTAGAAGCTCCCCCACAGCCAGTCAGTCTTGTTATTCTTCAACTTCTTAACATAATCTCCTCCAAATTTATGCACAATCTGCTGAATGGTTAGAAAACTCACACATCCTCTTATCCTCTCCAACTATCATCAAAAGCTGTATCAACACTACAGGTGCCCAACTGCTAATAATGCCTCATTAACACACCTGCCTTGCCTTTTGTTCTAGTCACTGACACCCCAGCACTATTCCTCAATGCTGTTACCTCTTACCCTTATCCTTCTACCAACCAATGCCCAAAATATTTTCCTTTTACCTTCATAATCTGAATTTGCTCTTTCCACTACCTCATTCCAAACCTGAAGCTTTTTTTTAAAACAACTAGGGATAGGAATATCCCCATGACATCATCTTGATCTACACACGTTTGCATTAAATCAACGAGAAGAACTGCCCTCCCCTATCCAAGCACATCCTCCTTCAACCTGATGTAACAATCCCCAACAACAGAAGCACAAGCACTATCCCTAGGCATGAAATGCAACACACATACAGTGCTTCCCTCCCTCTCTCACCTCGAACCTTCATCCACATGCTCTCCTCATACCTGACATTACTTAAACACTTGACCTCATCTACCAAGCATTCCTGAACCAAGAAACCCCGCCTTCCCCCCTAAGACTAGTATTATTCTCACGAGGCCTTCTAAACCATATATAGATCCATCAACAGCAACAGTATTTCCCTCCCTCTCCCAAGATTCCTGTCCACCTACTACGTACATCCATATTGATCTACTGTCATTGTGCACGGCCTGTATGAGGTACTACAATCTAGAAAAGACCAAAAAAGACGTGGGTCTTAAGCTCGCTTCATCGTTACAAAACACTGTTTACACCACATAGTCTACAAAAATTACTTAAAACTTGAATGATATCTCAAAGCCGGATAATGCACTCGGCTATAACTTTTGCCTTATTAACTTCTTTACCTTTGTTCATATAATCGTGTCACAACTGTGGTTACTTGTTGTGTTGTACTTAATAAAGCCATTGTGGCTTTAGAGAGGCTCAAATATTTAAACAGTTTGTGATCCTGAAAGTATGGTATTGCTCCTCATCCTTAGATGCAAAGACTATCAAGTCAAAGAGGCCAAAATGTATGACGATCAATTTTAGGGCTTCAGTTAGCTCCAGAACCTTTGAAAACCATCAGGTACATGTTTGATTGCAGTGTATTGGTGATACAGTAGTAAAAGACACTAGGACACTGTAGATTAAATGACTCAATAGGAAAACTCAAATGATATCCTCAATAACAGAAGTACCCCCCTGAACTTTATCAGTTCCCAGTGATCATCCTGTCGGGTGACGTTGACGTACGTAAGTGAGACCGACAGAATCAATCTGCGGTGACCAGCTTATGACTTGAAGAACAGCATTTTCACAAGAGATTTGATTTCATGGGGTGGCAACAATAACAGAAGCATCTCCTTGAAATCAAAACTCTTGTGAAAATGCTGTTGTAGGGATGAAGGGACAGCATGATAGACAAGTTGAACATATGCACTTTGGTCGAACTTAGGTGTGTTGCCGGGTGTGTCATTACGTGGTAGTGAGTAGTGCTCATCTTTTTGAAGTAGGAGGAAAGACCAGAAATAGAGAATTCCCCCGTCGCCTTAAGTCTTCTGGTAATGCCAAAACCCCTTTGCTGTATGACCATTTGAGGCAGATGTTTTAACTAATGTTGTAAACCCTTGGCACATACTGTATGCAGGTTGCGGTGCTTAGTCAGTCAGTCTGTCTTGTTTAGTCTCGCATCTCGTGCTATGACATAAGCAAGAATACTTATGACAACATAATCAATAAAACATCTTGCCTGAAAAGCATGTTTTGATTGCTGCACCGCTGAAAAAATAATGTGCATTGACTGGTTAATGCGCAATTTCTCCATCTAATGTACACTTCTCAAAGCCTCATAATACTCAAAGTTCATTGCATGTAGTTCATGTTTCAGTCACCTTTGAACTGTAATGTTAACAGTGCCGTTGCTCATAGAAGAATGAGGAAACATGCCCTGCCTGCAGAGCAGATGCTGGTTTTAGCTTCTTTTTTAGAGGCTGAAACTCATCACCACTATAGCTTGTAGGTGACTCATTTTCTTTGAGAGAAGGAGGTCCCTGAGCCAAAGATGTCTGCTGTTCCGGGTTTGACCCAGTTCACTTGTACTGATGAAGCGGCTCTATACTGCGATGACCAATTCATTCCCTGAACTGTTGGTCTATGAATCCTTTTCAGTACGGACTGGGTGATTTGCACAAGTGACTTTTCCGGAATTCCCAGTCATATATCCCCGTATGCCACCAGATTTGCGTGCACTGGAGAGAATGATGCTTACCGTAGCTTCTTAACCCAACAACCTTGCAGATATTGAAGTAGGCCGTGTTTAGTAGCACCCGAGCACTTCCACATTTGAGCTGCCATTAGACCACAGCATGGCATCTCTGCCTGGAGTAGTAGGCTCCGCCTGCTTTTCCTGTTGCCGACACCCTTAGTGCTGCATCTCAGCATCGAGCATATTTTGTCGAAAGTTGCCAAACTGTGTATCAGCTGGGTCAAGAGGATTAACATCGTGAATCCTGCTAGTCATAGTAGCGCCTGAAATATAGTTTCATAGTAGCGCTTGAAGCAGCACACAAGAGAGTACAGGGTTTTGGTGGATATCCGGTACCGTCATCTTTTCATGCCTTGAGCACAATCTGGTAAGTAGCAGCAGTGTAGTAACTGGCACATTGTCTGGAGTTTCACTTGCTGCAGCACACGCAGTCGCCCAGTCGGTCCACAAACGAATTCCCCCAATCTTTCGCGCTCTTTGATTTTTTTCATGTGTGTTGTGGATATAATAGTCTGAAGAGAGAATTGAGGAGGGGAGGCAACCTAGTATGTTTCCCACCCTTTTGCTAACCATTCATGTTAATCGATAGGTGAGAGGAGGTGAAATACTGTAGGAATGCACATATGCGCAAGTAAATTAAAAATCCTGCGAATTAAAAAAATAGGCATATAGGGATGGTATAAAAAGAAAGGGAGACAAGATAAGGATGGGATACATGAAGCATGGTTAATGAACAGATTTGAGTGCGCTGATACCCCAACCCCATCACACAATCCCTATATTGTTGCCTGGTGTGCTACTTTTATAGGGGTTTAAGGTTACTAAAAGCAAGCATTCTTTCACCGTGTCCCTGTTGTTTTTAGTAACACTTATACTGCCACATTCCATTTAATTAAACTCCACTTGGACTCTATAAGGGTGTTGGTTACTCAGTAGTGTTCTGAGTATTGTAATGGTGAATGTTAAATACTTCACCTAGGCAACAATATAGGGATTGTGTGATGGGGTTGGGGATGTCAGCGTACTCAAATCTGTTCAGTAACCATGCTTCATGTATCCAATCCCCATCTTGTCTCCCTTTCTTTTTACACCATCCCTATATGCCTCTTTTTTAAAATTCGCAGCATTTTCAATTTACTTGTCTCCACTCACTTTTATGCTACTACGTATTATTTCTGTGGAAGGGGGCAAGCCCCTATAAAAATTAATAATAGAAAAAAATGCCTGTAGTCGTCATGGAAATGATGTGCATACCATGTTTCATCTCCATGTGTGCTGCCGTTAGCAAGTTTGAGGAGTGAAGAAGTAATTTTAAAGAAAATTGCTATTTGTTGTTGCTATTTGTTGTTGTGGTCGTCGTGGAAATAATGTAATAGACATGTGCACCAAGTTTCACCTCCATGTGCTACAGTTAGCAAGTTTGAGGAGTGAAGAAGAAACTTTAAAGAAAAGTGCCTGAGGCTATTTGTTGCTGTGGTCGTCATGGAAACGATGCAATACATATGCGCACCAACTTTCACCTCCATGCGTGCTACAGTTAGCAAGTTTGAGGAGTGAAGAAATAGTTTTATAGAAAATTGCCTGATGCTTTTTCAAACAGTGTGCGGTCGTCATGGAAATGATATAATAGGCCTATATGCATCTGGATGCGTGCTACCATTGGAAAGTTTGAGGAGTGAGGATGAAAATTTAAAGAAAAGTGCCTGAGGCTATTTGTTGTTATTTACAAACATGTATTGTTGTGATTTTGATGTTGGCTATTGAATAGATTATGTACACAAACTTTCGTTCCCATAGCTCTTACCAATTGTGAGTTTATACTGACACATGTGAACCGATTATAATGTATTGCCTTGGGCTATTTGTTGTTGTTTACAAACAAATAAGTATGACCAGTCTCTTCGGGTGACGGATATCTTCATTCTTCTAAAATTTCATTACTATATGTCTTTTCGTTTTTGAGTTACGCGAGTTCAATCTGAAGAAGAAGATGAACAAAACTCCCTATCATAGCCCCATACATCTATGATGCTAGGTACCATGCCCATCCCTATGTACTAAGTACTACCATACTTAGAGCTAAGTAATTTAAATCACTCATCTGATTGGTTCTTGAGCAGACTCTAATTCGCATAGAGTCCAGAATTAAGGGGAATTAGAGTCCGCCGGACACTAATTCTCGTGCATGCGCACGCGTGCTTCACCGTTTTAGTTTGCTGAGACTAAGCTACTCTATGAAGTTGAATGTGGCAAGAGCAGCTCGCCTCTCTCCGAAGATATCGAAGCCTGTCGCCATTTCTCCAACGCGCGTTTAGCCATGCGTTGCCATCGCTCTTTGTAGGAACAAAGCGGGAGTGGGAGTGGCCGGCAACTTGGCTGTTGGGCGGGGTCTTGTGAGGACTCGTTGTCATCGCTCGCTGCTAGGAGAAGAGACAAGCTCAGCCTTATCGTTGTGTGATTCTTCAAGCCAGTCGCGGATAGTCTCTCCGAAGATATCGAAGCCTGTCGCCATTTCTCCAACGCGCGTTTGGTTTGAATGAACGCATTACCATAGCTCTAAACCGGTTAGACACCTCGTCATGGAAACTACGCGAATTAGAGCGCCTTGGGGGCCCTTTAGTAGTGTACTCGCTGCGCTCGAATGCCGACAGCTCAGGGCCCCCGCGGCTCTCTAATTCACGTATTTTCCTGGACTCGGCATCTAACCTATATTAATAGTGATAATCACTAAGTACGGTAGTACTTAGTATTAAAAATCTAAAAAGAGGCATATAGGGATGGTATAAAAAGAAAGGGAGACAAGATAAGGATGGGATACATGAAGCATGGTTAATGAACAGATTTGAGTGCGCTGACACCCCCAACCCCATCACACAATCCCTATGTTGTTGCCTTGTGTGCTAGGGGCTAAAGGTTACTAAAAGCAAGCATTCTTTCACCGTGTCCCTGTTGTTTTTAGTACGTAACATTTATACTGTTACTTTAATTAAACTCCACTTGGACTCTATAAGGGTGTTGGTTACTGAGTAGTGTATTGTAAGTTCTGAGTATTGTAATGGTGAATGTTTAATACTGCACCTAGGCAACACTATCGGGATTGTGTGATGGGTTGGGGGTGTCAGCGTACTCAAATCTGTTCATTAACAATGCTTCATGTATCCCATCCATATCTTTTCTCCCTTTCTTTTTATACCATCCCTATATGCCTCTTTTTTTAAATTCGCAGCATTTTCAATTTACTTGTCTCCACTCACTTTTATGCTACTACGTATTATTTCTGTGGAAGGGGGCAAGCCTGCAAGTTTGAGGAGTGAAGAAGTAATTTTAAAGTAAAGTGCCTGATGCTATTTGTTGTTGTGTTCGTCATGGAAACAAAATGCGGTCGTCATTGAAATGATATAATAGGCATACTTACCACCAAGTTTCATCTCTATGTGTGCTACCATTGGAGAGTTTGAGGAGTGAAGAAGTAAATTTAAAGAAAAGTGCCTGAGGCTATTTGTTGTTGACAAAAATGTATTGTTGTAATTTTGATGTTGGTGATTGATGTCTACAAAGTTTCGTTCACGTATACCATTTGTGAGTTATACTGACACATGTGATTCCATTATAATGTATTGCCTGGGGCAATTTGTTTTTGTTTACAGTAAACAATGTTGTTTACAAACAAATAAGTCTGACCAGTCTATTCGGGTGACGGATATCTTCATTCTTTTAAAATTTCATTACTATATGTCTTCGTTTTTAAGTTACGCGAGTTCAATCTGAAGAAGAAGAAGGAGAAAATGAACAAAACTCCCTATCATAGCCCCATGCATCTATGATGCTAGGTACCATGCCAATACCTCGTACTTAGTGATAGGGATGGGCATGGTACCTAGCATCATAGATATATGGGGCTATGATAGGGAGTTTTGTTCATCACCAACACAAAAACCGAAGTGCAAACCATCGGCGCACTGTGACGCGCACGTGTAAGTAAACGCATGCGCCGTACCACTAATATATGGGCTGAGTTTTTTTACTCGTGGTCTCTTGCTAGCTCGCGCAGAGTCTGACGCGGGCTAACTACACTACTAGATAGCATGCGAGAGGCGATACACGCCCTGCGTTGCATGTTCTGGTGCCTCCGAGGTACGCAGAGCACGCGGATCGACCAGACCGTGGTAAGCCATCCCATGTATTTGCATATTGGTTTTTCGCGCTCTAGCTTTGCAACGGAGCATTTTCAGAGAAAACCCCACAAATTTTCTGACCTTCATTGCCCGTTAAGTAGGTCGTATCCTTCGAGAAGTGAGATGTAGAGTAACAGACAGACACACAAACCAACTACCGTACCCTCGCTGCGCATGCGCGTCGAGGGTAAGAAGTTTTGTAGGAATGTACATATTATCGACAACCACATGGGCAACGTCGTACTTTTTTGCTACAACAAAAGTGCCCCAGGCAGTACATTATATTGGGCATACTACATGTGGCAGTGTAACTCACAATAAGAGCTACGTGAACGAAAGTTTGTATACATCAAATAGCCAACATCAAAATCACAACAATACATGTTTGTAAATAACAACAAATAGCCTCAGGCACTTTTATGTAAATTTGCTTCTTCACTTCTCAGACTTTCCAATGGTATATAGCACGCATAGAGATGAAACTTGGTATGTATGCCTTTTATATCATTTCCATGACGATTACATGTTTCCATGACGACCACATATTGTTTGAAAAATTTTCTATAAAACTACTTCTTCACTCCTCAAACTTGCTAACCGTAGCACGCATGGAGGTGAAACTTGGTCCATGCATAATACTGTTTCCATGACAACCACAACAACAAATAGCCTCAGGCACTTTTCTAAATATTTCTTCACTCCTCAAATTTGCTAACTGTAGCATGGAGGTGAAACTTGGCATGTGTGCCTATTATGTATATCATTTCCAAGATGATTACTTGTTTCCATGGCGACCGCATATTGTTTGAAAAACTGATGCAATTTTCTTCAAAACTACGTACTTCTTCACATTGTACAAATTTTTTACATGCACATATTTGTTTTCTCACTTTTATTAGTGTTCTAGCAATGTAGCATGGCTATAAGTTTGTTTGCTTTAACCTTTTTAGGTTACTTCCATAGTCTCACCTAGTGTTGATGGATCATTTAAGTCAACCAATTTACCCATGGATATCCATCTTAAGCCTAATGTTCTTCATGAACTGTTTATACAGGGCAAGTGGAAGGTGAGTGCACATACGTATAAGGAGTATATACATTATGAGGTACATATTTGTTTTTGTTACTTGCATGATGAAAAATGTGAAACAGGGATTGATATTTGGTGCATGTGTCATTAGGGAGGTCAAAGCAAAGGTGTGCGCTTTTACTCGTGTTGTTTTACACGGAAAAGCACAGGCAGAAAATAAACACCAACACAACCCTTATTCCAATGAAAAAAGAGCTGCTCTATCCTCTCAACACGAGATGAAGCGAAATGCAAAACTACATGAAAGTTAATATGCACTAGCCTTGCATTTACACGCTGCACCAGCATTCCGTTTCTTGGCTTCTTGCTTTTAACAGCATTTACCATTTCGTTTACTCGAATAAGTTTCTGTCTCTTTTCCTTTTATTCGCATTATATTTGCTTGGTTTGCTGTTATTAAGGGATAATTTGGGCATATTTCCTGTCAAGGAAATCTTTGGCCTTTCATTTAACACAGGTTCGATTTTCTGTTATAGTAACACAAATGTTGTGATGATGAACCCATGATACCACACCCGTGTACTTAGTTTGAAGACCCTCCATAAGAAAGATACACGTACAAATGCCCGTTTCAATTATTACTGTCAGAGACTGTTAACAAACTTCTTTGTTAGGGTCCCAGCATAAGCAAGTAAAGGCAAATTTCTTGCTGCTGCATCGCATTTACCGCCACAATTCTGTTACGCACGTTCTATGCTGTCAGTTCTACAAATTGTTTGTGGCAAAAAATCCTGCATGTCCTGCTTCATGAACATTGTAGCTGACATGGAACATAATTTTTTGACACAATACAACGTGTGTAACACAATTACACACGTATGCACTGATGCGTGCTCAAATTCTATTTAATGTGTTTTCACTCCTACAGGACCCGAATTCATGAATATAGTAATAAGTCATAACCTTTTAAATTCTTTTTTGTTGCATCGTTATATATTCATAAGTTTCCCATACTTTTCTATGGGAGCGGAATATAATGCAGTCATGCACGCAATTGCGTGTTCTTGCATGTCAGTTTGGGAGGAGTGAAATCCAGTGCGCGACTTTACCAGGAATGAACAGTGAATGCGCGGTGGCTTTATCAATGTCCTATGGTATACACTGTCACATTAGAGACTGGTGGGTCCTAGTTAATATCATACCCATGGTGCATCCCAAAAAATATGATAACTGGCTGGATATTCTACAATGTGGATAGGCCCAATGTTCATGTTTGCTTATGTACTGTGTATATACAGTGTAGACTGACCCAGATAGCGCACAATGCAGTTTGCTTAGCGAAAACCAATTTAAGCTAGGCTAGCCACATAAGCTAATGGAAGCCAGGTGAAGAGAATGAAGAGCAGGGTTCTGCCTACGATGGTCGGCGGTGGTCGCATGCGACCACCGCCGTATAAGCCCGACCACCGCTGAAAGTCTCCTGACCACTCCTAAATAAAAGGCGGGGCTGGTGCCTTCCGCCCGTATAGTACGCATCTAAGAGCGATGAATGAATATCTGCAATGGAAACGTGGCCTCCCTGCGGCTCTAAGATGACACTTGGCTTTCTAACACACGAAGAACGAATCTAGGCTTCGTCTGCATGCCTACACTAGTATAAACATGCAAACAAAAAGGCACGCACGAACGCGAAAAAAACCACGCGTACGTGTTAATTCCGCGCATGCGCATTTACGCGCGTATTATTTCTCTAGGACTGTTTTTCTAAAGTCAATAATGGCCACCACTAAAATAATCCTGGGCAGAACCCTGGGAGAGGAGTTATAAAACTCCAGCCCAATGTTGTAGAATGCCTAATTACGCAAGCGCAATATTACGACAATACTCGGGCAAAAACCAATAGTAATAGGCGGGATATTACATTATCCATATTCTATAAAGCGGAGTAAAATGTATGGGAAAGCATAGGAAATGTTTTTGGATATCAGGTTTGTATGGTAATTAACGGGATATTTTATTTAAACGATGTGATATTAAGTAGGACCCACTGTACTAGCAACAAATTGGGCATAACCCCTGCGTGACAGAAGTCAAAATAAGGTAATATCCAGAATGTGGCCGCGCCCATTTTTTGTGCTGGCTATACTATGCCTGCGCATACCGTAGGAAGCAGGGAGAACAGTGCATAGTTGCGAGGAACCGTTCACTCCTGGTGAAGTCGCGAACTGGTTTTTGCTCCCATAGAGCGTGTTTTAAAGGCACAGGCATATTAGAGCCTCTTCGAAAAAATAGGGCAGCGCCCCTGCGTGTCAAAGACCACACCCATTTTTCAATACGCCTGTGTACCATAGGAGGCAGAAAATATGCTACTGCACATGATGGAGTCGAACTGTTTGCTCCCAGGTAAGTTGTCACTGGTTTTCTCTCCCATTATGGAGGAGAAAATAATCGTGAATATGCTAATAAGTTTGTAAAACAAGGCCGGAAAAATCGACGTACAACATTACGGTGCTAGCAGTGCAATATGTCACGCATTTATTGCTATCATGTAGAACATTACGATATGAGTGTCGTATCCCGGGATAGACATATCTCTCCCTCCCTCCCTCTTGCGATCATCAAACACATTGGCACCTCCTCTATAAGGAAAAATATGTTTTGCAAGCCTGGTCCTAAATAAGTGGAAAATCGGCCCGTTGGGACAACTAGGTAGGCTCACTTCACTCGCCAATTTTGTTAAACATTGAACGGTGGCCGTAATTCGAACTAAACCTTCGCTGGCTATGGGCCTGTAAACCTTGCACCTACCTATTTGTGGTTACAGATAGTCCTACGTATATGTGTGTAGTATGTGCACGAAATTCAATCCTTCCTTTAAATCTGTGTGAACATGCGGATTCACTGTATTGCTGTTGTCTCAGGTAAATTCTTGACTTCATTACTAAAATGATAAGCACTAAAGTGCAAACCCTCGGCGAACTGTGCATGCGCGGTAACAGTAATTGATGGGCTGGGCTTTTTATGCCTTTACTCGTGGTATCCCGCTAGTATGCTCGATACATGCCCTTCGTTGTGACTTGTTGTGCCTTTAGGATACACAGAGTGAGCGGATGCGGTCGAGGTAAGCCTGTGCTCTTTTTTATATTGGCCTGTTCACTTGCTTTTTACTGAACGCAGCAGTATACGAAAATCGCCTTTTATGAAAAAATGAAGCCAGTGGTATTGCTGTTTTGTTGTTCCGTTACGCGTAGTCGCAGAAAACGTGATAACAGACAGACAGACAGACACACTCACAAACCAATTACCGTAACCCTCGCTACGCATGCACGCCAAGAGTTAAATATGATAATATGCTTGTTACAGGACATAGACTGTGTATGGTGCTCCTCGCTAAGTTGCGATATTTTAACAATGGGTAAGAACTTCCTTGTATATATCATGCTGCTCATTTTTGTCAGGTTGGAAAGCAGAATATGGATACCTTTGTTGAAGATGACACTGAAGGTATGTCCATCAATGGTCCTGTTGCGCATATGGTCCTGTTGTGCATAATGTTATTCTTGCGTGGCAAACACATGAACCAGAATTGAAATAATCATCTGCCTCAGTCAGCATTATCTGAGAAACAGTGGATATTGGTTAATTCATGTTATACTCTGTCCACCTACCTACTTAAGAAACCTTCAGCCTTCCTGCTGTGTACATACGTACCTTTGAACCAGTACTAGATTTGTAGGTTTCTATGCATGAGCTTGTCTTTATTTAGTGACAGCAATATCACATATTATGTACTTGGGAATTATTCTACAAGGATGTGGTATACACAAAGGTTCCTGTACAAGGAAGCAAGGGTAGTGTGTAAACGGAGCAAATGGTTTGAGGCCTGTTCAAATTTGCACGAGTTTTAGTTGCAGTGTATTCTCTGCTTAACATGGTAACTAATATATAAACGTATCTGTACGAGTGGCAAAGGGAAGGCACCATTATATTATACTTATCCATCAACGGCACCATTGAATCAAAAAATATCCCCTCCCTGCAAGTGACGAGTTACTTGTGGAGGGGGAAACGTGCAAAGCTCCTTTAAGGATGTAGGTGAGGACCTGATATGCCGAGTGCTCTATCAGGCCTGGAGATCACATCCAAGTTCAATAGTACACAAGCGTAAACAGTGCTTTAACCGGTTTGTAGCAAAACCAGGTAGGCTGGTAGGTTGTACTATTGCTGGACAACTCTCTGGGTTGTGTGAACCTTGCCAGCCTTGCAAGTTTTTCTATATACAGTTGCATCGCAGCATTAAATATTTCTGATTGTAGGCCATTCCTGTGTGGCAACTATTTTTGGTGTGCAAACTGATTCAGATCATTTTTGAACTTAACATGTGCAAAGATTAATGAGGGCTCTCTTTTCTTTCATCAGATTCGTTCCTGTTATACAATGGTAGCTGTGATACCATTGAAATTCCAGATTCCTCTTCTATCAATGTAATGAACTTTAAGATATGTATGAAGATATGTAATGTATTAAGATATGTATTGTCAGTGAGTGTATTAACAGCACACATTGTGGGCACAATCTACTCATGTCTCAGCATCTACTGTAACGGCTGAACTGAAAATGTTAGCATTCTGTTAAGTTGTGAGTAATATACACTGGAGACTTTAGATTTAGTGTGTTGGGGTTCATAGGCCTCTACTCATCTATGTGCTGAGTGAAAGTATAACCTTTGAACTCATAAACATGTGTACAGAGTTTGTAGTTAGGGATAAGTGTTACATATTTGTGTCACAGGTCTCGTTTGGGGGTCAAGATCTGGTGGATGTGAATATAAGCCGCTACGAACTAGTTTCTGAGCCCAGAAAGGTAGCCATCAGCGGTTGCCATGTATTATTTCGCCTTTTATTCATCTGTGTGTTGAATGTATTGCAGCTCAGCTCAACATTATAACACACCGTAGTTTCTGCTCACATGCAATGTACGGGCAATGCATTTTTTTCTAGGAAGCAAACGTATGGCAGAAGGACTTGTGATGCTGTGAGAAAGAATAATGCTCTTCAGATGCCATTAACCACAAAACAATTGCGCAAACAATTTTTGTAATTTATCCCACTCACACTCTGGACATATGATTCCACATGTGTAGGTAGTATATACTGATGCTGTTGGTTTTACACTTTTGCCGCCTCTCTTTATTGATTGTGTTTTTTTTTAACTTGCAGGTGGAGAAGATTCACATAGGGTATTCCAAAAAGTCTAAAAGAATTGATGCGAAGAGGCTTAAAGATACAATGTGGGAAATAATTCTCAAGGATGATACTGATACTTCAGTGAGTTTGTAGAGACGTTGTGTAGCTAATATGTAATTTTAGGGAGGGTATATAAAGCAAGGACGCATAATAGGTATAGGGTTACGGCATAATGAATGGGTGTAGCTGATTTGTTTGCCTTTGTTTTGTTTCGACCTTGTTGACATGAATAAAGGTTTCATCCCTCTATCTCATCTAAGATTAGGTGTTTTCGTGTAATGGCCTGAAGTAGTACAATTACCTATAATACTATCTCCATCTCCTCGCCCTCTTTCATCCCAGTCAGATCACACTTGTTTGTTTTATATAGTACGACGGCAAAATAGTCATTATGATGGAACAAATGTGTTGGTATAAAAGATGCTGACATGTTCTAGGAAATTAGTGGGGTACCTAACCATGATTCCTACTAAACATAGTGAGAAACGAAAAGTCTGCCCAGCCCTTGCAGTAAACATTACAAACATGCCTACTGCAGAAGAAGTTTGCTCTTGTGTGGAAATCCTATGGCTTAAATTATTCTCATAGGTTTTCCATGCTCTCTAGCACCTTTTTGCGTGGAATATACAATGGGTGGGCAGGGTTCTGCCTACGATGGTCGGGGGTGGTCGCATGCGACCACCGCCGTATAAACCCGACCACCGCTGAAAGTCTCCCGACCACTCCTCCATTCTAGCGTGCGCGTGCGTAATGTAAACGCGGTTGACCTAAATAACGCCCATTATATGTACGTACGTGGACCGACCGAATCAGGCATGTCACTTCTAAAGTTTTTAAAGAGGACTAGCAACACCACCGAGCATGAACCGCCCGCTAAGCATCTGTGCAGCGAATCAGGAGAGGCTCAGGCTGACCTGCAACTGGAAGAAGCTGCAAATACCGATCTGTGCGAAGAATCGCCTGACAGTGACTGCCCTGAATCTAGTACTAGTTCGAGCGCAAGAAGCACATCCTCAAAGCAGTCACGTCGATTCAGAAAGGTTTGGCTTGTTGGGAGGGAACAGTGGTTGGAATATTCAAGGCATGATCGTGGAATGTTCTGTTCCTTGTGTCGGAGATTTAATAAGCGGCCGTTGAACAACGATGTTTGGAACACACAGCCGTGTACTAGGTTGCGACTTCAAAGCGTACTTACGCACGAACGTAGCGTCGCTCATAAAGATGCTATACAATTGGCAGCAGCTGCTGCAGCGACTGAAAATGTGGTGTCAGCTTTGAATCGCCCGGTATCAGCAAGAGGTATGGAACAGGCTTTTTACTGTCTGTATTTTTTGGCCAAACGAAGAATCCCACACACTACGCACTATGAGCCATTACTTGATTTGATCGGTCTTTTGGGCATAGATATTAAATCTAAAATCAGTATTGCTAAAAATGCTACATACACCAGTGATAAAACAATTCAGGATATGAATACGTAATATCAGATGTTGTAGAAAACAACATTATAAGTTAAATGACAAAGTCAGATCACTTTTTATTGATGTTAGATGAAACTACGGACTGTTCTGTTGTTGAGCAACTAGCTATTCATGGCCGGTATATTTCACCTACAACTGGAGAACTGAAGTGTCATTATTTAAAGACAATTGATCTATTGCATTCTGAGTCACTTGAAGATAACGCAAGTGTGCGTGCTGGAGCAGAAACAATTACATCACGTGTGTGTGGATATATTGAGCAAGTGTCTCTAGACATGGCAAAACTCTGTCGTATTGGAACAGATGGTGCAGCAACTATGGTAGGATCCCGAACTGGAGTTGTTACTCGACTACAAGCTATCCAACCATCAGCTATTGGAGTTCACTGTGCCGCTCACAGGCTGAATCTAGCTTCTTCTCAGGCTGGTGATAATGTGCCTTATATTAAGCCTTATAAAAGAATACTTCGTCAACTCTTCGACTTCTTTGACAATAGTGCTGTGCGTATGGCTGGGCTGGATGCTATTAAACAATTGTTGGGGGAGAGAGGCAAACTTCAAGCCCCTTCATCGACTAGGTGGCTTAGTGTCGAGACTTGTGTTAGTAAACTAAAGGTTTGTTTTGCGTCTGTTGTACTTAGCCTTGAAAGAGAGGGGGAAGAGAGAAGCGATGCTAAGGCAATTGGATTGCATGGGCTAATTACACAATATCGGTTTGTATCCACTATGCTACTACTGTGTGATGCTCTACCACACCTTTCAAGAATGTTTAAATGTTTTCAAATGACTGAATGTGACTGTAGTATAATCCCAAAAGTTCTTGCATGCACAATTACTTCCATGGAGCAGTTGAAAACATGCAATGGCATCCATCTCAATGGCCTACAGCAATACTTACATGACCTTCAGGAAAAGAATATTGATATAAAAAAGCCACCTAATCTAGCAGAAGATTATTTCAATGACCATGTTCGAATGCCCTTTTGTCACACTTAATAGAAAATATTCAGGAAAGATTCCCCAACACAACTATCCTTGCTTCTTTTGACATTTTTAATCCTCGGAAAATGCCCAATGAAGAAAATCTACTGGAATATGGGAATGAAGAGATAATAGCCCTTTCTGAACAGTTTAAGGACACTGTAACTAGCAGGGAAGTGTGTCAAGAAGAGTGGAGTGGGTATCGACAATTCCTGAGAATGAGTGCAAATTTAACAAAACGCAGTGAAGTAATAAATGATCTTTGCACTAATGATACATCAGCAGCTCTTTTCCCCAATTTGGCACAATTTGCAAGAATCTGCAGAGTAATTCCTATTCACACCGCGGATGTCGAAAGGACATTTTCACAGCTTAAACTGATAAAAACTAGAACACGTAACCGCATGAATGAGAAGACACTGGATTCTTTATTGAGAATTGCATTAGAGGGACCGGATGTAGATAAATTTCCTGTAGCCGAAGCTGTTGAAGTGTGGGCGTCCAAAAAAAATAGACAGATATTTTCATGAATGTTTTTGTCATTGTATATCATGAATGTAAATTTATTTACCTAACGTCAATAATGGCCACCACTAAAAAAATCCTGGGCAGAACCCTGGGTGGGTGTTGAAAAGTTAAGGTGTCTAATGCCTGTCTCATGACACAAATCCTAGGATTTCCTGTGAAATACACCGGATGTCCTGTTAAATATTATACAGGAAGTTATATCCGAATCATTGAGCAATATCCTAGCAGCGTACTTCTGCAGACCTCTCTTCACGAAAAATCCCTGATCGAGGTACTCTGAAAGAAGTAACGAACTTCGGCATGCCTCTGGCATAATGCATCAGTTGGTCGATTAAAATATGGTGAAACCACTAGTTTCTATACCTTTTTCTTCCTTGATTCTGGAACACTACAGGCATGGAGTAAGCCTACTGCATAACCTGGCGTGGCAGAGCCAGGGACGCAACGACTGAGACTTTCGACAACGTGAAAAAAAACTGTAGCCTTATGGTCTGAAACGCACTTTTGGTGTAAAATTAACTACACCACGCCTACTGTGGGTGTTTCCACAACTATCCTCATAGACGTGGTATAACTAGGACACGTTTTTGTGACTTTTTACCAACGAAGCCTGGAGTGCAAATGCCATAGATAGAATAGGTACATGTTACAGTGGAGTCAGGAATGCTGTTGCTACACGTATCCAATATGACAAAAATCTGTGATTGTCTGTTATTTGGCAATAAATGATTACGTAAACAGCTTGTATTTTAGGGTGTAGGCAGTTTTTAGCCAGAAATCCGCTTGTTGATGAACTAGAACCCCAATCATACATGTCCAGTATTGCCAACAAAAAAAACAAGAAATGCGACACGTTTACATCACTTTTACCTCATGCCTTGAAATTCATAACTAGCACAAAAAAACCTTGGCCTTACTGGGTCAAAAGATACCACCAGAACTAGTAGCACTGCTTGCAATTAGCTTACATTTTAATCAGCAAAGATAGAAGATCATTTAGATATTTATTTTGTGTGGATAGCATGTACTATGGCAGAATAATGGACCTCAACGTCAAAAAAATACAAGGTTTAGTCACTGTGTTGTGCACAGCACTGTGTATATAGGAGGAAAGTTCATAGCTTGGGAGGCCAGGCACTGTGCCCTAGGTAGGGCATAAGTGTTGAACTTTTTCATGAGATTGGAAATTACATATTAATGTTTCAGTTTTACTAGTTTTTGTGCTAGGCCTTTGTATGTGAACTGTCAGTACACATATCTGCTGAAATTCGTACTTTTGCCTGCTGACATGGAGAATGTAAAGCACTAGCGTTGTGTGGTATGATAGTATTTTTTATGCAAGTAAGCCTTGTCAGCCATCCCTCTCTCCTCACACAAATATTAGTTATCTTGACCTACTATCCGAGTTTTCAGAAAGACGGTGAGGGCCTGGTGTAGGCTTATTGATTACTTTTGGTTCTTTAAGTTTATTTTTGATATTTTGGTTACAGGGAAAAGGCCGGATTGAATTCAGCAGCTTATGCTTCCAGGTGTCAACTCTTGTACCAGAGAACATGAAGACTGATTTAACAGTTCCAATTTGCTTCGTTTTTTTACTCCATTTGGCAAATGAAAAGGTATTTTATTTTGTAGAGAATTACAGATTTTACATAAGGTTTTACCTGTTAAACCAAGTCAAGTCATACATTGGCGTGACTCGCGCATGCGCAGTGGCCAGGATTTTCCATGTGGCAGCCAAGCAGGAGAAAGTAACTGGCATTCCCCCCAAAAAAGTGCTTGGCTTCCCCGAAAAAGGGAGCCATCGAGGCCTCCCTGGTGGCATTGTTGGCGACACTCACCGACACTCGTGCCTGCAGACAGTCACACTTACAATCACTTGACACACTTTGACAAGCCCTACTGACGAATACTCATGTGGACATACAGCCTTACTCTCACAGAAATACTGGCATGGAGTGAAACCTGCTAGGATTCTATACATTCACAAGTTATGTTTGCTAATGGTATGTTGGGTCCCAGTATGCAAAGGACTCTCTTGGTGGTCCAAAGCTGGAGCTGTGAACAGACAGAAATAAGGTTACCAGGTGCTAGTGGAATTGGTCAGCTAGTATCACTTTTATGTCTCTGTGCCTCTGCTAGCCAGTCAGCAGTCAGCTTGTGTTCATTTATGTTATGTGCCTCCACTATCTGAAGCGGTCAGCTGGTATCGCTGGTTGTGTTTATGACCCTCTGCTAGCTGAAGCAGTCAGCTTGTGTTCATTTTTGTTCACCTGCCTCCGCTAGCTGAAGCAGTCAGTTGGTATCACTTGTGTTGTTTATGTGCCTGTTTGCTGAGGCAGTCACCTGGTATCGCTTGCTGTGTTCATGTGCCTCCGCTTGCTGGTGTCCCCTTTATGGTCATGGGCCTCTTCTAGCTGAGGTGGTGCAGCTGGTATCGCTATGGTGTGTTTGTGCGTCCCTGCTAGCTGAAGCAGTCAGCTGAGGATTGTGTGACGTTTAGGTGTCTACATGCCATTTCTTCAGTGTTTGTGGCCGGTGTGTCGGTGATCATTCAAAATCTGTACCTCAATACAAATGTTGACTTGTAGACATGGCTAAGTTAACCAGACCAAATGGGCATACACTATATAAGACAATACCCATGAAAGACACAGAAGATCATGCTATGAAGTGCTAAGCTTGCGGAGTACGTATATAGAACACTAATTGTTACGTACCTCTGATAATGCAAATGATCTAAAGTGCAAAATCTCGGCACGAGGAACGTGGTCACCTGCTATTAGCCACCACATGCTATTAGCCACCAACAGCCGGGACATGCCGCGGTGTAACCCAACAATGGAGGTTTCTCACTTTAACACAGCTGCAGTGGGTTGTGTTTAGCGCAACACACACAGTCCCTCAGTAACTGCACAATGATCTACAAAGCCAGTATAGAAGAGTCCACCAGTCCCACCCACTCTGACTTATCACTGCCATCAAAACTGTAGCCATGTGATGATAATAACTATCAACACATTGTTAGCGAGTGAAGTGAGCAGTTCAACTTTTCATTTGTGTTCTGCACGATTTAGATTAATGTAGAACATTACAGCATGTGCAGTCCCTGTCGAGCCGTGTCACAAAAATATAATACTGCATTGAAATGACTAGGTAGGCTCGCTTTGCTCACCAAAAAGGCCCACATAACATGAGCTGTTTGCAGTTCAGATCCACTTTCTTTATTGCCTGTTTGCAGGGGTTAGTACTGTCTGATGGAGGAGGCAGTTCATCGGAAGTCATGATAAGAACAAGTGACCCTGGGTAGCATTAATATTATTCATGCATGCTCTCATCATTGTTTTTATCTGTCTGTGTAAACCAACCCTATGTGCTTTAAAAGATTTGTAACAGTATTCACCAGGTGATATTGATCATTAAGCACCATAAACATGACAAGGACTCTGTAGGATTATCAAAATTTCGGTTTCAATTTGGATCAGAACCCAGTTGTAAAGTGCAAATGCTTAACCTAGTTTCAGTATAACAAGAAGCAGCCTCTGGGCATTGATATCTTGTAAGAGTCCTCTAACAATGAGACTTGGTACACTGGTAATTTAAACAACTGTCACTCTAATAACTTGACATGCATATTTCCATAACTGTTTGGAGAAAGAGTTAAAAATATCTGATTTTTTATTTATAAGTTGAGCTCAAGCATCATCTTCAGACACAGTGAATGAAGCTGACCTGGAGAGATTGGAGATTCGAATGAAGCAAGAATCAAGTCATGGAGATAATAAGATGTGTGTAAAAGCAATCTCGGAAGGATTGGTATATACTATTATTTACAAGCTGCTCGAGCTCTCAAGTTAGTGTCTGGGTGAGCTCTTAATAAATAATAAAGGGAATGTTGCAGTAAAGATCTAAAAACGGAAACATAATTGTATTCTTACACTGGGCTCCATTCTGTTGCGCTGCGCATGCGCAGAACCTGTCAAATCCGGCAATCTCATTGGCTTGGGTTACCCGATTTCCGACTCAGCACAACCAAGAAATCGGACGTATAATACCGTATAGCGGGAAATTTTCGCGTGGTGCAAAATAAGCGCACGCGCGGGGGCGGGGCTAAGAAGCCAGCAGCTGAATCGAGATCGCGCGCGATGGCTCTTTATCGCTATTTTCAACCTGCAGCAGACTCCCTTCCGGACCCCAAAGGACCTCTTTCAACAAAACTCACATCCTCCACTAAGAGAAGTTAGGAGCGCCGCTACGAAGCCATGGCGAAGAGAGGAAGCTACGCTAAGTTCACACCTGGCTCTACTAACAATTTGGGCGTGGTCTTACGTTGGGCGCGTGCGCGAAAGATAAAATTTCTGCTGGAGTCTCTACGGACGACCCCGAAATATGCACCCGCGAAAATTTCCCGCTATAAATACTCTTTTTTCGCGCGCGGTAGTACGTGAGGGTCTGGGCACATGGCGGGGGATCGGATCGAGAGAGAGAGAGCTAGCTAGCTAGACTACTACTACACACCCGTACCCCCGGACCCGACCCCCTGTTCTCGCGCGCTGGGGAACGTGATCGTGAGGGTCTGGGCATGCACGGGACTAGTGAGCCTGGCCCCGTCGACGAAAGTTTGGATCGGGAGTGCAGCAAAGAAAGTCTGCTTGGCAACCCTGAGGCCGAAGCAAAGGGAAGCGATTGGCGCACTCAGCACTCTAACGATATTTGGCCGTCACTTTTGGCACGCTCTAGATCTACAAACGCCGGTCATGTTCCTCTGCACTCTACATCGCTATAATATATATTACAGCAGCCAGCTAGGCGGATGTACGTGACTTTGATTGGCCGTTCTGGAGCCAAGCTAGATGCACAGTATATACCTTACTTCGAAACTCTGTGTGGTTTCACCGTCCGAGTTGTAAAAAAGGTTCAAAGTAAGGTTTATACTGTGCATTTAGCTTGTTGGCTCTTAGGGCTCACGATGTGCGTTTGACGGATTAGTAGTAGGGGATCGCTGGGGTTACATCCACTCAGTTCCAAATCATCGCCGAATCCCGCTTGGTTTTGCTACAGTACGAGGAAGAAATTGCTGTGTCAGCATTTACAATTACGCGATCCGTCCGACCTGGTGTTATTGTGGAGAGCAAGCTATGCTTCTTCTTCTTTATAACCTCCATTGATCGAAGGAGAGTAGCCCTAGGTGCGGGCGAAGATGAAGTGAAGTGAATCAGGCTAGAAGTCGAGTGCGAGCAGATTCGTGAAGAAATTCAATGCACGCGTGCTGCACGGGGGTACACTCGGTGCAGAGGACGAAACACTGGGGGAGGGGCGACGCTGGTGTACTGTGACCTTTGACGTTTGACCCCGAGAGGAAGGCCTAAGGTATAATTATATATACTTCGTACGGCCTCTCTTGAAGGCGCAATGAGCCATCTTCCCACTGCTACCAGGAAAAGGTATATACTTATATATATATATAATGCACCGGATCTATGGGACAAGCGCAGGTATAATTGAGCAGGCTATCGTATGGGTTGGGGTAGCTATGACTTGGTGGACAGGGTCAGGATGGGGAGTGGGAGGGGGCCTCAGGAAAATTAGCGGGTAAAGCAAGGCCAGGCCTTCGGGAAAAACAGCCTGAATGTCCTTGCAAAATGACTCTCCTGAGCAACCTATCTGGCTCTCCTGGCATTGATTTGATGCGGTGAGCATCAGCACAGCTTACGACCCCTGTGTACTATTGCTGAAGGTGGCCCCTGACATGTTGGAGATTTCATGCCATGGAAGCCTGTGCCCTGGGGCAGGACTAGCCAGCACACGCTTCTTGGGAAGCATGAAGGGCGTAGTCCATAACGCCAGTTGCAGCTGATATCAGTGAGGCAGCTGTGAAGTGCCTTGTCACAGCAGTCTCTAACTCCCTTGGGGACATGTTGGAGAGTAGGGATGTGTACGTCTGAATGACGGTAGGTGGAGTTTTAAGCATGCTCGAAATATAAGATGAGGGCACACGGGGAGCTGCGACAGACTGTAATATAAGAGGCGGAGGGGTCAAGGCAGACAAACAAAGAGCTGTCACAGGGGTCGATGCTCCAGTGGTTGGCGTGTTGCCGGCAGGGACTGTTGGGACTCTCAGAAGAAAGAGTCAATGTTGCAGACGTCAGGGGCCGGACGGCAGTGGAGGACTCTCTCCTGGCTATATAGCAACACAGACAGGGGATGTTGGAACAGACACCGGATGCACTTCGCCTGCCTATTAGATGTACAGCAATACTGTAAATGCACAGGAGTCACTGGGAGGAGGACGAGGAAGGATAGTTAGTTTTATGATTAGAAAGTGGAGTGCTATTTTCAAAGAGTGTTGGAAACAAGATGAAGGGGGTTAGTTGAGTAATGGGAAAGCATTGTAAATAGTGTTGTTCAAGCTGAGATTAATTTGAGAGTTGCTTCAAAGGGTGTTTGCAATGAATTATAGGTCTAAGCTTAGTCTTCTATACAGTATCTGGATAACAGTGTAGCTCTGCATTAAGATCAGGAGGTAATGTAGATGATACAATCAAATGAAAACATAATGTACTCTACAGTGCAAACTGTGCCACACATGAGCTTAACACATCATGCACCCGGGGCACTTCACAATTATAATGCTCGAATTAGACACCGGTCTTGTTTAGTTTCTGGGTGGGTAAATTTTGCAAGAAACAAATGAACGTTGGATGCTGGATGGGGAACGTTGGATGGGGCGTGGTCTTAAAGATCAGTTATGAAAATTAGCACCTATTTAACTCTTTGAGGCCCAAAGCACCTCGAGGGGTAATTTACGTCACTAAAACGCAACGGAAACGCAACGCAAAAAAGGAAAAAATAATCCGCGAAAAAAGAAAGAGACGGTGGGATTGGAACTAGGGACCTCCTGTGTTAAGTGCACTACCTTACAGTCATTCACTGCACTCTCCTGAAGTAGGCTAAAACGTTACCTATATTCCGGATTACGTAGGCAATTGCGCCCGTAATGTGGACCGCAATGAGTTAAAATATGCACGTCTTATGTTGCTCTTCTCCTTGTCTATAGATATGGAAAATCTGAAGTGGTTACTCCTTTTTGGCAGTTTATTGTACAGCATTCATACTGCCTTGAACTGTAATAGTAAGTTGTTTTAGAGGCCATTAATACTTGTTCTAAAAGAGGTATACTTAATGTTGAAGGTGGTAAACAAGTCAATAACTGACGGAATGTCACACTGCCCAACTACAGTAACTGTTAACTTCACCAAGTACCGCTTTACTAATTGGTCTTCTTGTGTTACATTATAGTAAACCTTTGTGTGTATGTACTTTTGGGTCTTACAGTTCTTTCCTTACCAAAAAATGTGCAGTATTATAATAGTTCTAAACAGTTGGGCAGTCCTCTGTGCTGCACTTCTGGATAACTTTTGAATTGTCGTCTCCTTGATAGTTTTCCACTGCATATAGCCCAATGAGTTTCCACCACCGAATATATTTTCCTTCCCCTAAACTTTATTCTCAAAATGTCAATAACTATAGCACCAAAATAAGCAGTTGATGATACAACCCCATGCACTGCATGCATGAGCTTTATGGATGAGGTTAACGTGAAAATAGCGTCAATAAAAAAGGTGGAATGCAATACAATGCTATAATCCCCCACTATAAACTACTAAATAGTAATAAGTTTATAATACGTATGAAAAATTCAAAATGAATACGGGGACCTGGTGGTGGATGCAAGAACTCAGGTCAGGATAGAATCGATGCTACACAAAGACTGCTTTCTGTCATTAGTTAAACCTAGGCCCAGGTATATACTTGGAACTTGGTTCCTCAGCCCTGAGCTACAACTCACATGTTATTTATCTGTGGTCATTGCCTAGAAAGGCAGCCCCACAGTTGCCACCATTTCATGTGCTCTCGGAACCTGATTAGGAATAATTAACGTAAGTTTATCTGTGACCTAAATATTTCGGATTAGACACATATGATGACCTACACTTCATTTCTCTGCTCACCCGGGTCTCAAATTAACACCAGGTGTTCTTTTAAAACTCATGTTTATCATAGTAGAGTGTTTCGAATATTTTGTTGATAACTGATGTTTTTTTTTATAAGAGCAATTAGGGGGTCTTCGAAAGAGTCAAGGTTTCTCTTGCCAACCATCTGATCGTCAGAATGCCTTCGTAGTGTGGAAGAGAGACAATGTGGAACTGCCCCATGGTGATAAGTATGAAATTTCTCCAACAAGACTGACTGTGAATGATATTATTCATATCGATGAGGGAAACTACTCATGCATATACATAAATACCCAAATGCAAAATTCCACACTGAACTCGGGATGTCTACTAGTGTATGGTATGTATCTGTGCAATTTCTTTTAACTTAGTCTTAGGCTCACCAACCCCCTCTTTACAGGTGCTGCATTCTTTGACTCATCACACGAGGAAATACGCGTTAACAATAATGGCACTATACGATTTAACCTCTCCCTGGCATTCACGAAGTCTGGTAATAGTGGATTAATTGAAGAAATCAGCAGCTTCGTTCTGGCAAATATGGTGCCAGTGGCTCAGTGTGATGCAAAGTTTAATATCCCTTGCACTTTCTCTGGTATTGATAGCACTGCTCAGTGGTGGACAGTGGAGAGGGAAGAGGAGTATAACGTCATATTTGTGTTACACCAAGCTAGAAGCACCAACAGAGGTTTATACTCTGCTGAGGTTGAAGGTGTTGATCCAGCAACACAAAGCTTGAGGACAATTGAAAAGAACATTTTTGTTTCAGGTAAGTATGTATTGGGGTTGGGGATTTGTACGCTTATTCTCAGCGAGCATGTAAGGTGTGTGTGGTAGGGAGCTACAGGTTGACTAGCCTATAATTGGCGAGCGGGAGCGAGCTAACCTAGTGGTCCAAACGGCGCGATTTTTCTTATTTATACGTCCGGTCGTACGTCGTGTAAGTGTGCATATGCATGGCTTCGTTACATACGCGCGTGTACTAGTCTGACAACTGGCAACGGCCCACCAATCAGTCTACAGAGGATGCCCTTCGTCGTCAAAGAGAGAGGGAAAGAGAACGTCGTGCCCGTGAGACTCCTGAGTAGAGAGAGGCTCGTCTGTATCAGCGTCGCTTGCGTGATAGGGAACGCGCTTATTTTTACACGCACCCTGTCATTATCGATGCGAAATCTAGCCAGCGAAAGAACGCTCGTCTATTCGCTGGCATTCGCTGCACTCTTCGACCGAGGCTGTATATACCTCTTTCTAATCTTCGTGGTTCTAAGGTTCATGTTGTTAATATGCTCGTGCAGATAGAATTATTGTGTGCTCGCTCCCGCTCGCCAAAAAATGCCATGCAGTTATAGAGATACTGACATTTGCAATTGAGCACAGTGAATTCACAGTTAAGTAATGTGGATCCTTTTAACATGTGCATCACATGGTCTATTGTTACATGTGTATGCGCTGGCAGGATATGGGTGCTTGCTGGCTTCATTGCCGCGGCCCAATCCACCATGTCAGCATGCCGAATTCAGGTTTGGCTCGTTACTGGCAACGCCTTGTGGGGATGAATCTCATTAGTTCAGAACCACAAGCGCTGCGCCTGAGCAAAGCCTTGTGGGGATGAATCTCATTAGTTCAAAACCACAAGTGCTGCGCTCAACTTTGCCTTTATAAACTCGTGATGCCAGAGAGAGAAGTTGCGGTATGCTTTGCTGATGAGGGCTAACAAGCCCGAAACAGCTGTCCAGAGCTCCCATCTTTTTCTCTTGGCTTCACATGGTCTATTGTTACATATGTGTGAAGTTAGCACAGACACGCAAGAAACTACTCATATAGTATTACGGTTATAGTTTTCGTTTCATATTCTTTTTCTTCTTCCCAAAACCCACTACCTCCTCTCTGGAACACGATTGTGCATGTTTTTGCACCCAAGTTAATTCAAATGTGCAACCTCATACAAATGGCAGTACTCTAAATTATTATTTTGTTCATCTATGACATGAAACCAAACTTGTCACGTGTTTTGATAGACGTCAAAAGTTGCCATAAACCTCATTAACAGCTAAACCCCCTGCGTCGAATAGCTTGGAGTACATCTGGAGCCCTGCAAGGGTTTCTGAGAGGCTGAGTAAGTAAGTTGAGTTGTCTGTAGTCAGGTAGGCACTCAATGTTTTGGGTGCCTAGTTCTAAAGCTGCTATGTATGTATTAATTAGTTTTCTTTTCCTTTTTGCAGTTGTTGCATGTAATAAATCTTCTCCTAAAATCAATGGTGTGAATGCTACATATTTGGAATCAACTGAAACTGAGATTGTAGGTTCACAAGTTAACTACTCGTGCAACAGTGGCTGCACTCTCCAAGGAAGCAAATCCTTTCGTTGTAGAGTTGAAGTGATTGGTGGTCATGGATCTAGTGAATGGGTGAATGATACAGGTGGTACTGCTCTACCAAGCTGCTCTTGTTATGGTTAGCATTTACATAATGCATGCGATCTACGTGGATTGTTAGCTTTTTTAACTGCAGGCCTGCTATTTACTGGTACAAAAATTCTCCACCCAAGAATTATAAGTAATATTACATATTCATGATTTATGCATGATTTTTCACACGTGTGAAAATCATGCATGAATGTGTAATGTTACTTATAATTCTTGGGTGGAGAATATTATGCGTATAGCTGCTTGCTAACGTATTTGATGTGGGTGCACGTTTAATTATGCACACAAACCCACATTAATGCGGATACAAATACATGATGCATGGGAGAGACTGATGCAAATGGTGTTCGAAGCTTGAGGTGCCTTTTTGTCCTAGAATGAGTGTTTTGACTAGCTGCACAAGCCTCGCTTTGCTCTTGCCAGAAGAACCCTCATGAGCATGACACAGCCTCTGTAAACCAGCTTCTTCTGTACAGAGTTTCTGCATATCGCATATCCACGCTTCTGTGACTCAGGCGATATGTGTCAGCCTCTGTGACTCAGTTTCCACCTCAAAAAGGCCGTAGCAGTACTTCAGTATGAGCGCATGCAATAGTCTCGAACGGAAGGAAGAAAATTTGCCCTGACAAACCTACCCGGTGCACAGCCTTGGATGAGGGCGCACGTTCTCCTGTATTATAAGCGTGGTGTTGCGAATAATGACACATGAAGAGTTCTGAATTACCCCATTTTATCTTATTTTTTAAAGGTGACCTTAGTGACACAAATTAGAGTGTATTACAGATTGCTCTCAGTTCAGTGTGTATTGCAAAATGGTGCATTGGTGATAGCAGGTGTGTAATTCTATGTCAAGCAGTTACTGTTTTCGTTTTATTTTAGGAACTGCTCTGGTGATGTCACAAAGTCCTACTACATTGGCAGTGTATAAAACAAAGAGTAGTCTAGGTAAAAAATTGTTCTACTGTGCAGTCCCCACTCTGGGGAGGGGGGTGTTAATATGGCCTTGGCCTAAAATTAAGGCAAGAAGTAAGACCTCAAACAATGAACTCCCCCAACCGACCTCTCTCTATTCGTACTGTGCTAATTTACTCTTCAATTATGTCTTTAGCTCCGAAGGTTGCACTTCAGTAACCCTCAGCCCGCATATGCAGTGAGGGTTACAGTACTTGTTCTTTGTGTGTGTCTGCAATTATTCTGGCACTATTTGGCCTTTAGCGGTACTAACGGCTTCAGAATAAAGGCAAAGTTCCTGAAACAACTGCGTTCAAGAGATATTGAGATAGTGAGAGAGCCTATATGCATAATCAGCTCTGGCTCACATTGACAATGTTTAGCCATTCAGCTCCCTGTTAATTGCACTCGTTTCCCTATGTATATATACTACTAGGAATGCGCACGCGCATATTTTGCCTCGCGCCTGCCAGCCAATGCGTAAACACATCCAACTGAGGCCGCTAGTGCGCGCGCTCTACTGACTGCGCGCGAAGCCAAACTTCCTACGAATCTGCGCGCACGGCGGAAGCTAGACTTCCTACGAATGACGGAAGTGACATTCCTAAGCGTGAATAATTGACATTCTTAAGTGTATATCGCGAGAATACGACCCGGAGTAGTTGCCTCACGCTAACACGCTCGGCAATCAAACGTTGCCCCAAAGTTAAAAGAACTTAAGTGCAAACCCTCCACGCAGAACCTTTGCTATGCTTGTGCAGGCACAATATTGGTTCATTGACCTCATACCTTTTCCCTAAGTTCCTGCACATGAGAATATGCAGGTAATGAACCTATTATACTGTGCAGTGCAACAACTGTCATCTCAACTACAAGCCCGGCCCCTGTATAGCTACACTGCGTTGTATAGCTGTTGAGCTGTATGGCTGTTGTAGATAGCCTCCTCGCTGGGGAAGACAGACAGCGCAAAGAACGCCAGTCGCCATTAAGTAAACTCCAGAGTAATTTCTTTGACCCTGACCCTCTTTTAGAACCTTGTCTACTATCAAAAACAAGTTTGAAATCTTGACTGCATGCTCTGACCTTGGTCATAAATGTAAGTGCTTGAGTGACCACCAATGCATACATATGCACCTGTGATCTTGCTCCCACTTGCCAAAAATGTGTTGTTTAGTCACAGATTGTTATGAACGACTATCATTTTTGCAGAGGTAATGTCTGGAAACCTAGCTGAGACACCAACAGGTATGGACTAAGGCTAAATGATTTTTGACCGTTGCATTTTTGGCACGGACATTTGGAACATGCTACACAATTCAAATTTCTATGCATTTTCAACATTACAGTGCAGTCTTTCATTTGTGAACCGTTTATGCATAGCTGCGCTGTGCATTGCTGACTACATGAACATAACATCTGCATTGCTTGTTTTAGCGTGAAACAACAAAAACCCGCGTCACGTGCATACAAGGCTCCAGTAAAAACGGCTGTCTGTTTGGTACACACCTGTGTCCACGTGCTACAAAATTAATTAGATCTACGTGAGACATGGCGACTCAGGAACTCATCCATTGCTGGTAAACATCACCATCTTCAAAACCCTTGCGTATTACAAACCAAAACTTCTGTATCCCAAAAAGCTACACATATTGCTGAGTATCTGAAACCTTTTCAGATAGTGTCTCATTGCAAACTGTGAGTCATTGCTACTACCTATGCGTGACTTCCACTACATGCTATGCACAGCATGCCATTGTTTTGCCTTGAAGCTTATTGTTGTCACATGCACAATTCCCTTATGACGTACATTTACGTGCACTAAAAGCTCTATGACTTTTCCCCCCGCGAGTAAGACTCTGGCGGACTAGGCTCAGGGGCTGTCACAGTGTGCACGATTATTATGTGTAAGTATCTCTCATCTTCCTTTCCTTTAGTGTTCACCATAATTATGCTCTATACAACAGTGCCACATGCATTTTAATTGCAAAGTAAAGCCTTTATTGGCGAGCGGGAGCGAGCTAACCTAGTGGTACGAACGGCGCGGAATTTCTATTCTTTATTTTTATTTATCTACGACCGTACGTTGTCCAACTGCGCATGCTCCAGGATTACGCGCTTCTTTTTATCCGAAAGGATTTCAAAATTTCACATGCTGCCTGCCTGTCGTGTGTATACATGTGTTATAGTCCGGGGAAGATGCCCTTCGTCGTCGAAGAGAGAAGTAAAGAGAACATCGTGCCCGTGAGACTCCTGAGCAAAGAGGCTCGTTCGTATCAGCGTCGCTTTCGTGATAGGGAATGCGCAAATTTTTACACGCTGCCCCGTAGTGTGTTTTGAAGGCCTAGGGAGTCATTCTCACCAAGTTTTTAGTCGTTTTGTACGCTGAGATTTCACCCGCACCATCCCTATAGAGAGGCTCGTCTGTATCAGCGTCGCTTGCGTGATAGGGAACATGCTTATTTTACGCTGCCTAGCTGTCATATCGATGCGAAATATAGCCAGCCAAAGAACTCTCGTCTATTTGCTGCCATTCGCTGCGCTCTTCGATACCTGACCGAGGCTGTCTATACCTCCTTCCAATCTTCGTGATTCTAAGGTTCAAGTTGTAGGATGGCTCGTGCAGATAGAGTCATTGTGTGCTCCCACTCGCCAAAAATGCCATTCATTCGCCTACTAGTACCTTGTAATTGTTGGCAACTTTATTACTTTATCAACAGATGAGGTGGTTCCCAGAGGCAAGATGGGGCGGCATTCAGCAGGTTTGTGATTTAAAATGTTGCTCACCTTATGAGGCAGGGAACTGGTATAATATACCCCCGCGCTCTGTGAGGGGAGGGGGTATATACCATATCATAATAAAAATGAAAAGTACAAACCCTCGGTGAACTGGTACCGCTAATGGACGGACTGGGCTATTAGCCATGACATTGTGTTTACTCGTCGGCTCCCGCTAGTAGCTCACAGAGAGTCTGGCGAAAGTAGTAGCTAGAAGCTTGCAGGTGTCAATACACGCCCTCCGTTGTAACTTCTTGTTCTTTCAAAACACACAGAGCGAGCAGAACAGGTCGAGGAAAGCCTGTTCTAATTTGCATAATTGGTTTTGCACTTGGTTTTCACACCATAACTCTCGAATGCAGTACTTTTACGAAAATCGCCAAATTTAAAATCAAGCCAGTGTAGCACTGAACCATTTGGTATCAATCTTTTGTTGTCTAGTTGCACGTGGTGGCAGACAATGTGGTAACAGACAGACAGACAGATGCACTAACGGACCAAGTACAATAACCCTCGTTGCACATGCGCGCCGAGGGTTAACAAGCTTGATGTTACCAGCCCGTGTTAGAGCAAGAAACTGACGTATTCAACTACCATGTGTGATGGCGCAGCCCATCAATTAGCTGCACTTTCTGTGCATATGCATAGTGTACCTTGCTGCTGAACAGAGCGAGCGCTGCACAGAGGTTATCAGTATCTTCTGAATAGTGTTGGTTACATTGTAGTATTTCTTGTATGCGCGTAAAATTCTTGGCATGTACAGCCTCAAACTCAACACACATTTATTCATTTTTCTGTGAAATTGGTACACACTAGTGGCGTAAATCGAAGAATACAGAGAAGTGCACTCCAGAAGGCATAGAAAGTATTACCACAAATGGGTGTATAAGCGAACAATACGTTCGAAGTGTTGTTGGTAGCACTGATTTTAGTAGCATTCTCATTATTTCATTTACAGGGCTTAATGCTGGCACTATAGCTGGAGTATCAGTTGTTGTTGGAGTCTTTATTCCAGCCACTATTTCTTTGTCTCTTCTTGCGTTCATCAAATTTCGAAGGGGAATGGAGACTAAAGACAAGCATGCAGAGTTGGGCAAAGATAAAAAAGATGTTTCGATGATCCAGAACATCAAAAGTTATACATCAAGACACAGCAATACCTCTGAATCATCTAGTATTGATTGCAATCATCGAGACAGCTTTATTGAGACTATTGGTAACGAGAGCTTTGCTGAACACCCCAAAAACTCTCGTGCAACTAATATATAGTTTTTATTTTTGCAAAAATCACCAGTAATAAATAAAAAAAATGAATGAGCTACTGGTACCATCATTAGTGAGCGTGGTAGGCCTAAAATAAAATTAAACAATTCATGCTGTTTCACCCTGTTGCTAGATTAGAAACTGCATGTATTGATCTTGACCACACCAGCTATAGTTCGCGCAAAGGCCTGAAGAACCATTGGTATAAGTTTGTGGTTATTCTTTGTAACCTCCACTTGGACAGATGAAGAGAGACTCTAATAGTTGGGCAAGGATGGGAAAGAAGGTGAATTCAATGCTGAAGTGGTGCGCTGAGGGCTGAGACCAAGAGGGTCTCTGTTGGACACGGGCAATACAGACACCATTGGCAAGCTTTTAATTGGGTCTAACAATGCCTTTCACTCAATTACCAGTCAGAAGTTAGCTCTTGCCCCAGAAGAAAAGTAGTGTTCTTGTTTGTAAACAGGGACTTCCAGGGTTGCGGTTAATGCGAATGCCTCGAAAATAATATTGTGTGTAGTGCGCACCAAGATGAACTGTAAAGGTACAGACCAACCCATTATCCGCATCGTCCCCTCGCCACATCCACTCTTCCCCATCGTTTATGCCACTACTTGCATTTTACATCCCATGTGCCACATAATTATTAATTTAGTGTATGCATGTACCCAGACCCCCTCTGCAGTTTGCACACCCTCCGTGATCCCGAAATGTATGTCACCCCTGGCAACCGCTCAAGTCAATGGAGCAACAAAACAGCACATTGCAAAAAGAAGACACGTCCCTAGAAAACCTGGGGAAGAGAAGCGAAACCATACCTTAGAGTTGGTCAGGACCACCTGATCAAACCTATCCCAATATGTGTAAGGCTGCCAGGTTACCTGAGCACCAACTCTCTACGAGCTATATACTGGTGCCAGGTTCACATCTCCGAGTTACTCTCAGGGGATAATAAATTTACGACAATTATGTGACCTGCTATGGCCATTCTTTGTCGGCTGGGCCGGGGTCGGGTATATATAACAGGCGCAAGGACGTACACGAGGCGCATGCGCGATGTTGCGCAGCACGTCTCTTCTGCTGCTGAAGGATGAGCATACGTTGGGGTATCTGTGGCGCTGGGAAAATATCGCATGACTTTGTTGTTGGACTTAAAACAAGGCCTACAGCGGAGCACAGCGTGGTTGCCGTCAGTGCCCGTTCGGTTGAATCAGCGGCTGAGTTTGCTGCTCTTCACCACGTTGAAAGGCATTATGGTTCTTACGAAGAATTGGCTGTGGACCAGGAGGTTGGTAGATTAGGGTCCATATTATTTTGGGCCATGCGCATAAGTCTTTCTGTGGTATGAATCGTTACGTGTATGTGTGGAGCTGGAGCGCCTATGGATAATGCTTTTTGCAGGTGGATGTGGTGTATGTTGGAACAATCCATCCTACACACTACAGTTGTGCAAAGCTGATGCTCCAGAATGGTAAATCTGTGGTGTGCGAGAAGCCCTTGACAATGAATGTAAAGGACACACTCTCGCTGGAGGAGATATCAAGGGACCGTGGAATGTTTTTGATGGAGGTATGAGGGGTAATCATTAAAAATGGTGGAACGGATCGTTGTTATTTTTCTCCTAATCCTAGCTAGGGCTAGGATAGGTCAGCTTGGTCTAGGATTGCCAGGTTCGACAGCCGCCCATGGTAGCCTCCGTATGTGGTGCATGTTTTGCTGAACACCAGTAACACCTTTGTGCCATTTATTAGAGTATAAGCAAGTTGTACACTAAAACCATTTACAAATTTTTCTAGCCTGTGGCTGTTTACAAACTTACATTACTTTTTACTTAAGTCTATTCCACCCCACCTTTTCTTATGGACATACAGCTAACTTTTGACTGGTAAGGATTCAGGCTTAGTAACATATGGTTAGACTCAGAAAAGCGCAAGGATTCCATTCCTGCATGAATTGGATGAAAAATAAGCAAGTTATGGCGAGTTTTCGAGGGTCCAGGTGAGGTCAAATTGGTTGGATAATGTTATATCAACACACTATATCACTCTGTCTCAACACACTAATTAAATCCACATAATGCCTATTGTAGTGCTGCATGTGACCCCGGCAAATCGCAAATGCTCGCCCTGATGACAAGTGGCATTTGTTTCCACTCGCTGCTCAGGAGAGACGACGATGGTGCACTCATCCAGGCTTGCACAGCTCTTTGATATGCTTTTAAAAAGTTGCATCAAGTCGCAAAAAGAGTGCATTATTGTTAATGCACACTTCAGTGCATTAAGTTACAGTTATAACACACTTAGCTAACTTTGCGTGTTTCAATGTGGTGCACTCAGTTGCCTAATGCACGAGCCGCAATCATCCTTGTGCACTCGCATTAAAACATGCAAAGTTAGCTAAGTGTGTTTTATTTCTGGTCACATGACTTTTTCGTGGACCAGGAGAGCCCCTCCTGCCCCTGCGTCCTGCCAGTTCGACCTCGAGTAGAGAGACAGCCTTGCGTGTGCCTGTAAACTGCTGTAGTAACACCTGTGTCAGGAATGAGTACGTTAGTTTGCGCTAATTGTGTGTTGTGGAACAGAGACAGTTTGCCAGTTGTGTTGTAGCCAATCCCTACCCGCTGTCTTTGTCGCTAGAGATACCTGCAACATGAGTGTCGGAATATTGGTGGACGGGTTGAATGGCCCATATCTGTGGAGTCCTGCAGCTCAGTCTCCCCGTCCCCTTCCGCGGGCGTTAGCACGGCTGATGCCAGGACATCCAGACTGGCTGGCGTCCTGTATGCCCACTGCGAAATTAAGTATACCAGCAGGAGATCATCATGCCCACTGCACTGTGAAGCGGGCTCGTGCCCAATACGTTCAGGGGTGTAACCAGTCTCGGCGCCCTATGTGTGTGCATACCGGGTTGCACATGTGTGCATACATGCACAATGATAGAGACACCGGTCGATGTACTTGGTCCAGAGGAAGCATTCCAACGCTATATAAGTACGGATCGGTAAGAAAGGCTGTGCTTCTGCACACTCTAGATCCACACAGCAAATATTCTAAGAAATATTATGTGATCATGAAAATTGTGACTAACACTTTTTACAGGGAATGTGGACAAGGTTTTTTCCAGCAGTTTCTGAGATGAGAAAGAGGATTAATGATGGGCATTTAGGTGAAATAAAGTCTGTCCAAGCTAATTTTGGGTTTAGAAGGAAAGACATGTCTGGTAATTCACGACTTGACAACCCAAAGCTGGGAGGTGGGGCTGTTTTAGATGTTGGAGTCTATCCTATCAGTCTTGCTACTATGGTGTTTGGAGAGCGGCCAAACACTGTTTATGCCACAGGATGGCTCACATCTACAGGTTATATTTTTTTGGAATATGCACCGTGTTTGTGGATGATGTGCAATTTACGTATGTTCCATTTTTACTGCCTGCCTAGCTGAGGGACATGAAAATGATATATGTTATGTATGTAACTGTTCATCAGAAATGTTCTTATGGTAAACAATTGTTACGAAAGAAGCTGCTTTTGTCCGGAGTCTAACTTGAGGCATCGTGACTGGAACTCCAGTTCACTATTGTTCGTACTTATGACTATGCAGACAGGAGCTGGTGTTCCCCATTCCCTTGAAATACTGCTGCCAGTGGTTGTTACCTATCTGGCACTATGTCGCTAGGAATCACATCAAGAACTGTCTAATAACCAAGACTAAATCTTCTGCTTTTCTTTAACGAATGCAAGCCATTTTTGCAAAAATCTAGGTGCACAGCAACGATTACAAAATTTAATTGCATACCTGCAGCAGTTTATTTAGAGTCACATAATTATATAGGACAGTGCAGTAAATTAAAGGTAGAAAGTGCATAATGTAGAAAATTCACATTCATGTTGTAATTTTACCATGCAAGTCTGCAATTGATAGGCCTAAACTATTATCTAGCAGTATGGAGATAATTAAAGTGAGCTGACAATGCATAGTGTAGTGTCTGGTAGTCGGTATTATGGTTAGAAGGAGAATAAAGTACATATCTCTCCACAACCAGACTCTCTTGATTAAACACACCTGCGAGGTGGTTGCAGGGCCTTCTGTGCAAATCATTTAAATTTGAATGTCAGAGCCATGAACACCTGAATGAAATAAAATTGTGGTTTCCCCTGCTTCCTACACAGATATGTAGAATAGCCTGTTTTATCCTGCAAGTTAACCTCTAGTGCTAGGGTTCATTGTGCCATGTACATGATGATTGCACTTAGGGTCACTGTTAATCAGGAGTTGGAGTGCTGTATAACTAGGCAAATATAAGACAAGCCGTTTGGGCATGTGCTTTCGTCCAAATTCAATACTTTTATACACCCACTAATGTATTCCAAGTGAATTGAACCCACCTAGTCACCTAAAGTATGCATTTTCATCAAACTTTAATGTTCATTCAGGTGTAGATGAATTTGCCAGTATCACTTTGAAGTACAGTGGGGAACGCGTTGCACAACTTTCGTGTAGTATTGGAGTTGATCTCACTAATGATGCTGTGGTGTACGGCACAAAAGGAAAATTGAAGTTGCAAAGTCCATTCTGGTGCCCAACAAAATTGGAGACAGCTGAAGTAAGTGTTACTTGTGCCGTTTAGTACTCTTTCTTGTTCACTTCCGAAACCTATACTTCCTGTAGCTCTCTCGTGTACCTCCTACAGTTAGCTATAAATATACGAAGACAATAGCTGGGAGAATATTCAGTGGAAGAATTAAACATTGATAGGGGAACTAAGGATATGTGTTGTGACTGTAGTAAAAGAGCCTGCAGGACATGTCATTACCGGAGACTTGGAGATGCTAAACTTAGAAGCCTGATAGAGAAGGGACCATTGTTTAGGGAACAGAACTGCATAACTGGAGTATTAACGAGAGCTTGTGTAAGGAGGAAGTAGGTAAGTATAAAAGTAATGCCATTTGTCTCAAACCATCTTCACCAGACTACCCCTTTTCAGCACCCATTTAGCTAATTCGTTGGATGAAATCAGCTAAATCGTCGGGTAGATTATACATATCACCGAGTAGTTATAGCCAAATCATTGCGAGATCGCCATGTAGCTAGCTGACTTACCTGGCAATTTAGCGTATATCTTTCGGACGACTTAGCTATATCTGTTAGGCTATAAGGCCTAGATCGGATAATTTAGCTATATCCATGCAGCTATAATTATGTATCCAACGATTTAGTAAAAGGTGCTGAAAGGGGTAGCTGCTATATGGTTTACAAACGTGAATTTTGAGACAAATGGTGCCCCATAGCAAGATGCCACATGACGTGGTTGTTAGGACGGGCAAGTCGTGAGTGTCTCTCTTCTGACAGTTTTGATCTCTGTTCTCTTTGTTCCCAATGGTATGTCCGCAATGTAGCACAACAATTCACGTCAGACAAGCAGTTTGTGGATGCGGCCAATCCAAATGTAAAGCAGTCTGGCAATATGTCGCAAGCAATGAAACACAGACGAGCGGATGAAGCGAATGTGAGAGCCTCTAAACACGTGAGCAATTGCTCTAACCGTACCCACTGATGCAACTAGCCTGTGTTAGGGTGACAAACTGACTCCGTCAAAGACACATCGCCCAGCCCATCTCGCTTACATCATCGCTACAATGCGCGTGTTTTGCTCTGAGGGTTTGCACTTTAAGTGCCTTTGATTATATTCGTGAGAGTGTCCTTCCACCCACCCACTCGTTCGTTTTTCTGTCTGTTACCACATTTTCTCAAACAACGTGCAACAAGCCAACCGAAGAGTGACTGGCTTTCTTTATAGAAAGGTGGTTTTAGTTAAGATGCTGTGTCCACCAGAAAACCAAGTGGAAAAGCCTGTGTTGTAGTTAGGTCATAGATCAGTTCCTCCACTTTATTTTATATGACTATGAAGGCCTAACTTTGGAGCACATATTTGTGAACTTTCGAGGCAGCATAGAGCAAGTATTTTGTTTGGTTGACTTGTTTGCTTCGCCTCTCTACCTCATTGACACATGCTATACTTAGTTTGGAGTTAGGCGTCTTTGTACCCCTGTCTGATCCTACTTAAATGGAGTGTGAGAGAATACAGTATAATTATACCATAGCACAGTTGTTTGAAGTTTTCCTTTGTTTGGGGTTGTATTGTGTTGAAGATTTGCAATTTTTTTAACCATGAACAAAGCTTTTTTTTGATAGCTTAATATTCACATGTAAATGTTTTCAGGGTGTACTGGATTACCCACTACCTGATGTTGAACTACCGCTTAACTTTTTAAACAGCGAGGGTTTTGGATATGAAGTAGAACATGTACGGAGGTGTTTGCAAGCTGGGATGACAGAGAGTGATGTAATGCCACTGGAACACACAGTAATTGTTGCTGAAATAATGGAATCGGTCATGAAACAATTGGGAACTATGCAGTCAGTGAAATAGTTTGATAACGATGTGTCAGATATAATAATTTTCCAGCAGTGATTACTGTGTGGGTAACTTTGCACATGAAATTATTGTTTGACTCCACGAGTTGTATGAGTTGTATGCACAGTAATTTTGATATTCCTGCATAATGTGAGATTTACATAAAAATTGCCTTGCATCTGGGTAGACCAAATGATCTCGTTAACCATACCCACAATATTTATGTGCCTGCAGCAGGTTGTCTTGGCTATATACCTAACGATAATCAGTCAGTCCTTCTGCTGTGTTAAACCTTAGCTACAACCCAATCCGGAAATTTGTGCTTGGCTATTATAAATATTTGTTAATTCCTCCAGTTGGTATACAATATTTTTAAACCTTTTTTCTGACTTATGTAGGTACCTTTGATTGTGCATGAATGTTGATGTTTCACTGTTGTCTCAGTGTCTGCAGGTTAATTCTAAAGTCATCAAACCAACGTTTTGCATCCGAACTCGTTCAAGTGATAGCTCCACCCACGTTTGCGTGTGTTGTGCCCATACACCTGCTGTTTACTGACTAGGCACCCTGCATGCGACTAAGCGGTGACTAGGCGCCTTGCCTGCGCCTGCGTGCGTCTAAGCTTTTGGGCATTGCCACTCTGAGTTCGCATTCGAGCGTCGCAGCAGTTCTGCAGGCCGAGATCTTTTTTGCACAGTATAGCAGTGTGTGTGATGCACAGGCAGCACAGGAGAGTATGTTTGATGACTATGTATGCGTGCGTCTGTCCACGAGTGTTTGCATCCACGTTTGCGTGTATATGGAAAATATGAACACATTCAGACGAAATGAATGCAAACGCACTTTGTGTTTGAAGACTCACAGGATGTACTATAATGGCGAAGAACGGTTCACGCTCACAGTGAGGTCACAAATTGGCCAATTGAGAATGCATAGAGTATTGTGATCCATTATCATAAGCTAACATCCATGCAATATCTAATATCCAATTGAGTGCAATAGTGTTTTGGCAATCAAAGATATCTACAAAGCACTCATTTCTAAAATTACTTCAAGACTGTCCGGGAACATCTGTCCACACAGTGATCATGAACTTTGAGGGATCACTGACCCAACTTTTAATCACTATCATGTGTCATGTCCATCAGTCACCCCTTGCATAGCTATTTACTAAGTGCATCGGCAGTGTTGCTGCAGATCTTCATCATAGTGCAAGAATGGCCTGGTCTGAACCACTAGCTGCTCACGGCATCATTTATGCATTGGCAATTTAAAAAATGAAAAGCACTGAAGTGCAAACCCTCCGCGCACTGTGACGCGCACGCGTAAGTAAACGCATGCGCCGTACCACTAATCGATGGGCTGGGTTTAGTTTTAGCTGTTACTCGTGGTCTCTTGCCAGCTCGCGCAGAGTCTAACGCGGGCTAACTACACTACTAGATAGCATGCGAGAGGCGATACATGCCCTGCGTTGCATCTTCTGGTGCCTCCAAAGTACGCAGTGCACGTGGGTCAATCCGACTGTGGTAAGCCGTTGTGTATTTGCATATTGCCTTTTTCGCGCTCTAGCTTTGCAACGGAGCAGTTTCAGAGAAAACCGCTCATTCGTTTGTGAGACGAACAAACACCCGAGAAGTGAGATTGAGAGTAACAGACACACACAGACAGACAGACCCAATCAAAAGCACCAAAGTGCAAACCCTCGGCGAACTGGGGATGCGGGGTACCGCTAATTGATGGGCTGGGCTGCTATTAGTATGCGTTTACTCGTGGTCTCCCGCTAGTAGCTCGCAGAGAGTCTGACACGGGCTAGCTACAGTAGTAGATAGCATGCGGGAGTCGATACACGCCCTTCGTTGTGACTTCTCGTGCCTTCAAGATACACAGAGCAAGCCGACCCGAGCCTGTTGAAAATATAAGCGCATGCGCATTTTCCGCAGCGATAAAAATGGCCGACTAGCATTAGCCGTACAATGGCGGAAGCGCTCTAGCATTTTCAGAGAAAACCGTTTAAAAATTCTGACCTTCATTGCCCGTTAAGTAGGTCGTATCCTTTGTGAGACGAACAAACACTCGAGAAGTGAGATTGAGAGTAACAGACACACGGACGGACGGACGGACAGACCCAACTACAGTACCCTCGCTGCGCATGCGCGCCGAGGGTAACTACCGTACCCTCGCTGCGCATGCGCGCCAAGGGTAATAACAGGGTGAGTTAACTGTGTAGCTACATACATTGAGTCCTAGCTACACCTTTGTATGATCTTATGGTCCAACTACATCCTTGATTGTACCATTGCAGTAGCATTGCGAAGACTCTGGCATAGGATTGGGACTACACTCTCTCTCATTCCACTCAGATATATGAAGATGGCAGTTTTTATTGATGTTGAGCACCCTATTTTCCGTCAGGATGACGGTTGGTTGCTTTAAGTACCATTGCTCCATGTATGTTAGAATTTGTTGTGCTGTATAATTTTCAGTTCCTTGGATGAAGCCCCTGACACTGACATAGTTTGGATGTTGAAAGCAATAGAGGCGAGTATTCATTATCCTTGAAGGAGTGTAACTACAGTTGCAGTCATTTGAAATTCCTTCAGATATTTGACGTTTTACTGTTGCCAGAAATTTTGCGCACTTTGAATCCTGTAAAGAGAACAGAATTCAATGGCAAAAATTAGTGGTTTTTTTTCCACTTACACTCCAACAAGTACAGTCAGTGATTGGTCCAAGTTGTAGCTGAAACATTACTGGAGGAGGCAACTTTAAAGAAAGCACACTTAAACGAGGTTTTAATCATACCTTCGGTTTCTTGTATACAAGAAGGAATTTCACCATCCCATAGTGTATCATGACCTCTTTGAATGCATTTCAGACTATCATTACCAGTAATTTTGTACCCCACTTTGCAGGTATATTCAGCTATAGAGCTTACAATCACACCATTGTTTGCAACATATCCGTTTAGTAGTTCAGGAGGAGAGTTACATTCCTGTGCTGTAAAAT
Organism: Geodia barretti; assembly: GCA_030341885.1. NCBI lineage: Eukaryota > Metazoa > Porifera > Demospongiae > Tetractinellida > Geodiidae > Geodia > Geodia barretti. Next base: position 22,155 of record CASHTH010003969.1, on the reverse strand, counting down.
ATATTAATGACACAATGTTGCCATACATCAAATACTCATGGAATTATATATTCACCTGTAGCAAAAGTGTTTTTTGTGATAGTGCCTATGTATCCTGTGGCAGGGTCTATCAGCTCAGCTGAAATAACGTATTCCCCTCTATCATTGGCTACGACATTGTGCAGCTCTGCAATTCTATAGGTTGGTGTGTTCCCTTTGAAAGTCCAGTGGCGACTGGCAGTGTCTGTAACTGGTTCATAAATACTGAGCACTACTTCATTCTCTTTGAGAATCGTTATGCGATCGACCATTTGTAGCAATCCTGTCTCTCCAGCAACCGAAAAAGTCATGCTTAAGTCAAAACTGAGTATTCCATTGTTTGACACTGCAATACTATCTGTGCATCTGTTTGACCCATAGCTCGTTGGTGAGCAACTTGCAAAGGAAGCCTTTCCTGTGAAAAAAGAAATACAGCATAATTGCGTAGGTTTAAATTTTTTCACCTACTAGTAGCAGGATGACCGTTCATAACGTGACAACCTAACCTCAGTGTGATCTACGCGTGAGGAGCCCCTGAAGGTGGGGTGAAAGGGTGTGTACCTTCGGCAAATGCAGGGTATTTGAGCGAGTAGTAAAAGTTTGTTTAACAACAGTACCTGAAATGTTTTGTCTTCATACTATCTGCAATAAAACCAGGTTAACCCTGGAGGGTGAAAAGTAATGTGGTGAGAAGTAGTGGCAAACTTTGCTTGAAGTGCTGCATACCTAGTCTCCTAAGCCAGGTGTGAGCTACAGTTTGAGCAAGCCAACTCTGTCACACAGAGAAAATGCTGTAGTGCAAAATTATTTTTTCTGCCTCTCTGGCTTAGAATTAGCACTGAGACGGACAGAAGTTTGAAAGTACTATGCAGATAATCTGCCCTTGCAATAATACACACAAGCACAGTTACAGGTGGAAAATAAACCGATGGCTAAGCTAGGCATTCTTGCCGAGTTTAATTAAAGCCGTATTGTTGTGAGAACAGATCACTTACAGGAAGGTTGATACGACAAGGACCTTTGTACAGAAGTTCTGGTACAAGTATGGTGTAAGACACCACTATACACAACAGGGCATAATCGTCTCTTATGGTGTACTATGCACTAAGTAACCAACAACATATTAATTTGTGGCTCAAAACTTAGTCAAAATTTTCCAGTGTGTTATTTTTGGTGAATATGAGGCGCTTTGGGTTTATTTTTTGACAGCAGTCAATCAAAATCCGCTATGCCACACCTTATATTGTTTGCAAACCATGTTCAGGAATTTTCTGATATCTTGCTAGAAACATTCAAATGTGAAAACATGACCACCACCTTCCATTTTATCAAACACGGGTTGTCCATCCATACATTTGTGATTTTCATGTTTCACTTTCAGTTACAACAAACAGCCTGAGGTAATAAAAATGGTGTTTGTGCCTCTAACTTGCTTATGGTTGGTCCTCTAACAATGAAACTTGGTACATTGATGTACCATGATGAGAGGTATATCGAAACAGAACTTACAAGTTTGTAAACAACAACGAACAGTCCCAAGCAATAATAACTTGTAAATGGTGTTTGTGCCTATAAATTACTTGTGGTTGGTCCTCTAACAATGACCCTTGGTACACTGATTCACCATGATAAAGAGTTCATCGAAACAGAAATTACAAGGTTGTAAACAAACAGCCTCAGGCAAAAAAGACTTTTAAATGGTGTCAGTGCCTATAACTTGCTTATGATGGGTCCTCTCACAATGAAACTTTGTGCACTGATGTAATGTGAATGACAAAACGTCTGAGGCGATAGCTTAAGGCCACTAATGTTACTTTTTTATGGGCTTATGCCCAACTTTTTATTGCACACCATGCAGTAAGAAAGGGGAAGGAGACAAGTAAATCCTTTGAATTAAAAAAAGTGTGGAATATAGGGATGCCATAAAAAGCAAGGAGACAAGACAGGGATGACCTAGTGCATGTGATGCATTAGTACAATAGGATGATGGTTACATCTTAAAACTGACCTTTTTTACTCATGTAAATTTTACTCCACACACGCCCTATATTGTCGCAAAGCACGAGTGATCTCTATCGTATGATGTGCCACTATGACTCATTTCCTATGCACGTATGACTGGTAGCTAGCAAATGCCCTCTCTGACAGGTCCTCAGTTTTGAATCGTGACTGTATTTACTTCAATGTTCGCTCAACTAACCAGTTTTACAGTCCTGCTTTCTCTACAGAATTCGTTTGCCAGTCTTCACACTACATTATTCAAAACTCATGTCGTGAGTAAAAGTGGCGACAATATAGGGCTTGTGTGGAGTAAAATTTACACGAGCAAGAAATGTCCGTTTGAAGATGTAACCATCATCCCATTGTACTAATGCACTAGGTCATCCCTGTCCTGCCTCCTTGCTTTTTATGGCACCACACTTCTTTAATTGGAAGATATTTTTAAATTTACTTGTATAAGTATAATACACACGTATGGATAGAAGGATAATGTTAGTAAACTCTTCACTGGCACTTAACCTCGGCGCGCATGCGCAGCGAGGGTTTACTGGAGTTAGTTGTCGTGAGTCTGTCAGTTCTAGCTGTTTCTGTTTCGACATCTCACTTCACGAGCCACGAATTGCTCCATAAACGATACCACGTATTCAGTGTCGGGTATATAGGTCGAAAGATGTGGGGTTTTCTCTGAAACGCCATTATGCAGGTTTACTTACCTCTGGCGGGTCCGCTTGCTCTAAGGCACAAGAAGTGGATAACGAAGGGCGTGTATCGACTCCCGCAAGCTATCTACTGCTGTAGCATCCCGTATCAGACTCTCCGCGAGTTACTACTAGCAGAAGCGCGATTGCAAAAGCCCCACAATTAGCTGTATCGCGCATGCGCAGTTCGCCGAGGGTTTGCAGTTTTTTTTATGCATAACTAACTGAAACCTTTTTCATGCATAATCAAATCTCGCATAGTAATAACGGTAGAAAGGGTATAGGTTTCTAACTGATGGAGATGCAAATGTTATCATTTCACTCAACTCCACTATCTTATTGGTGACCTCGTATATATTAGCTGAATTTGTCTTTTTAGCTAGCTAATTATGTGTTTACCATAGACTAGGAGACAGCCAGCTGTAGACGTTCTCACCACTGACTCAGCATTGTACGAGCAAGTATAGTTTCCTTCATCATTTGCGACTATACTCAGAACTGTCAATCTGTGTTGGGTACGACTTAGCACGTACTTCTCTCCACTTGTATCTAGACGTACACCATCTCTGAACCAATCAACATGAAGTGATGTTCGTCCTGTAGTTGAGCATGTAAACTGGACTTGTTTGTTGTCACTTCCAAGTTTTTCTGCCATGACATAATGACCAATAGCGTTGAAGAACCACGACTACGAAACACTTACTGTAACAGTTTTGGAGGCTGGCTGCGAGCCCTAAGAAACTAATGAAGACAACTGCACTTTTTGTAGACATTTTTTCAGAATCCACCGCGTATACAATCTGGTGCAGTGCGGAGCCCTCCGCTTTTATGCGCTACCGCGCGGCGAGTCGTCGTCATTGTTTCCGGCCGCTCGTGCCACTGCCCGGTGGCGGAGGTATAATTATACTGCCTGTGTTTCGCTGTGTAGGCGACGGCGTATTATACAGAGGCAGCGAGACACGGTCGGACAAATTGTACTGACCTCTTCTATGCTCTAGACGGAGTTTGGCTCAATAACTCCAAACCTACCGTACACAGAACGAGTGGTGGTTGCCCCCCCCCTCCTATCCCGCCCCCCTGCACTTTGTGCCTTCAGGACCCCTTGGTACTATCCCGACGGCCGCCCTCGAGTTTCCTAGGCAACAGCATGCAACAAACATCGATCTCGCTCACACCATCCAGCGGATGATCTCCTCTTGATGGCTACCAAAGTGCTGCCTGCAGAATTTGAGGGAAGGGGCAAGATAAACGTGAACGTAGACGGCATTGAGATATCGTCATGTTTCGATTCCGGTAAATTTACGCGCATGGAAAATATGATAGCTAGAGCTAACTCCATTGCTAGGTAATGTAGTTTGAGAGGACAGCATTTCTATAACAGTTAAGTTTACATTACTTCGTTTCATCTTGCTACCTACATACGAAAACTTGAGTCTAAAACTGATTCTTTCAGCTATGTCTTGTATGTACATAATAGGAAATCTGGATCGTGTTGAGCCTGGTCAAGCTCAGTTTGAGTACAATCTGTGGACAGCACCAGACTGTGTTGGAACATCTCATGAGAATGGAAACAGAACATGGTTTCATTTCAATGTGAAGTTCCCACAGGGCAACATCAACAAGAGGATGAGGTCAGAAAATCTTCTAGGAGGGGAACAAAATTTCACAGACGGCTTGTCAAAATTGTTCCTGGTCCACAAAAGTTGCAAAAGGAATATTGCTGTTTCTTAGTTTGAAAGCTACTTGTGACCTGTTATGCAAAATAATATTTAGCATAGAAATGGCCTTTATACTGAAGCATAATATTTGTGCCATGCCTTATAAAACTTGCAAAACGTGACCTGTTACAGTATGTGAAATGTTAATACGGATGCCATAGTAAAACGGCTTCACATTCCACCAGATTTGTGCCATGACTTATAATTTTGCAGGAAACTTAGTCTTCTCTTTCGTGACCATAGTTATTGCACTACTTTCCCTGTATGTATATACAGGTTTCACATACGCAATATGAATAAGCAGTCAAAGCTTTATCAGCAGAGAATGGTACCAATGTTTAGAGCAGTTCCTGGAAAAGCGAACTGGGAAAGGCTAAGGGAGATTGTTAACTGGGAGGTATGACAGTATGCAGTATATAGAACATTTGTATTTAGCTGTATGTGCTTGCTTTATTTAGGTTGGTGAAGAAGGGCTAATACTGACCTTTGAGTACACTGTACCCACCAGCCATTCTCATAAAGTGTACTTTGCGTTTTGCTACCCATTTTCATATTCAGACTGTCAAAAGAAACTCTGTGATTTGGATCAAAAGTATGGCTTAGGGAAGCGAACTCTTTACTATCACAGGTATATACCCCCTTCCCACATACTACATATACACTCTGATATGCATACCAGTATACCCAGTTGCAGGAGAGCATGCTAAACCTACTAGACTTTTGACTAAAACATACTGTTAACTGTGCTCACACTTGCCAATCAGAAGAATCAATTTAATCACTGTACAGGGAACTGCTATGCTATAGTCTTGACGGCCGAAGAATTGATCTACTAACCATCTCTTCACTGAAGGGCATAAAAGAGAGCAGAGAGCCAAGACTAGAGGGTCTTTTCCCAGACATGGACACACCTAGAACCCACAGCTTCAGAGGGAAAAAGGCTGGTTTTTTCATGGACATGTAGAAAACATTTTGGCGCCTGAGTTGTCTACAGTTCAAATCTTGCTGACATCATGTATGCTACTGCCAGACTGGTGTTGGTGTAGAATAGCAACGTGACTGAGAAAATCCACTTGTTGCTGCTGTGTAGGTGTGCCTTCTGATCCCCGACATCTCCCCCCTCAAGTGAAGGGGAGCTTAGGATTCTTTACTACTACATTAAAGAGTCCTGCATAATTTTAAGGTCTGCTCAACGTTGATGTCCAAGTCACATGCAAAATATCCGAGGTTCTACACTATTATAAGAGCTTCTTAGATCAACGACAGGTAGCATAAGGTGTGGAAGCTGTGCATATTGCTAACCTTCACGTGCATTTTTTATCTTCCTCAGGTATTCCTGGTAAGCAGCAGGGTACACCCAGGGGAAACTCCTGCTAGTCATGTATTTAATGGCCTATTGGATTTCCTCCTGTCAGAAGAGGATAAGAGGTACATAACACATGAGGATTGTTTGACCCTGATAGTACAATGTATGCTCTTCTCCTAGAGCTGAAGCAGTGCGTAACAATTTTGTGGTGAAGATGATTCCGATGCTGAATCCAGATGGTGTTGCCCGTGGACACTATCGTACAGATACTAGAGGAGTGAATTTAAACCGTGTTTATCTTGATCCTGATCCTCAACTACATCCATCAATATTTGCAGTTAAAAGTGTAATGTTGCATCATCACCATGGAAGTTCAAATGGCTTGCTGAGACCTCGGCGTACTTGTACTAATGAAAAACAACAAAAGAGAGGTGGAAGTGCTAAGTCAATTTCACGGTCACATGTAAAACGCAGCAGAAGTAAAACATATCCCCTTGACAGCTACTGCTTGGATTCTCTAACTCCAAAGGTGACTGGTACCTGCCAAACCAACTCAGAGCATAGCACTAGTAGTGAGGTAATGTTATCCTTAGTTTCATGTATAGAAGAGTAATGGTATTGTACCTTTCTTTCAGGGTGGAGTAGATGTGTACATTGACTTGCATGCTCATGCAACAAAAAGAGGATGCTTCTTTTATGGGAACTTTCTAGAAGATGAGCAACAACAAGTGGAGAACATGCTGTATCCTCGACTTGTGGCTCTCAACACTCCTCATTTAGACTTTGAACACTGCCTCTTTTCTGAGAAAAATATGTACACTTCCGACAAACGAGACGGAACCAGTAAGGAAGGCAGTGGTAGAGTAGCACTGTACAAAGCAACTGGCCTTGTTCATTGGTACGTAAATATCATATGATGTGCCTTATGAGTGGTTGGTTCCGGATGATATTCTCTTTTAGCTACACACTGGAGTGCAACTACAATAGTGGAAGACAGTGTAATGCTCTAAGTGCAGCCACCTGCGATGATGGCAGGGCTTCTCCCGCACTACCGTATTCTCCTATGCCTCATAAATACAGTGTCTCCACTTTCCAGAATGTACGTTTATATCAGTACAATAATGCGCTGCATTGTATATAGCTGCACGTATGGCTGTGAGGAACAAGAGCCTTTAACACAACCCTTTTTTGACAGACACTTGAACATATTTTGCAGGTGGGTCGTGCTCTTGCTATAGCTCTCCTGGATCTACGCAACCTCAACCCATGTTCTCGGCTCCCAACAAGTGACCCAGGCTCTTTAGCATCACTGAGAAGTACCCTTGCACTTAGAATAAAGGCCAGCCGTTCAAAGGGAAGGAAAGAAGCATCTAGGTAATGATCATTATCTCTGAAGAAGTTGTGCTTTTCCACTGTATATTTATGAGCAGGGTCGGTAATGCTCAGTGCTCTTTGCCACTAGTTAAAAGAACTATAAAAAATGATATGAGACTGAATGTTGAGAAAGGTAGGGTTGTCTTTTATATTTTGGTGGAAATAACATATTAAAATTTTGCCGCAGATACAAAAAAGTGTTGGTCAAAACCTTATGAACACCCTGATGATGTTGGAAGGAGCTATGAAGTGGCTATTAAAAACGTGGTGCTTTCTAATTCTAAATTGAGGAAAGGAGTCACTTCTGTGCATGGTAATGTTGCTTACCTTAGTACACGTCACAATTATAAGTACAAAGTACACTTATCAAAAATGTTTCCCCACTACACAAAAGTGGACTCTGCAAACCAATGATGTGAATGCTATTAAAAATGGCAAGTGCATGGGTTTGTGTCACCTATACTTCCTGGCATGTATATAGTGCAGCTATCATTACCGAACTTCCCCAAATTAAAGGGCACAATACCTGCACGGTCATGTCACACCACTGGAATACATACTGTAGGTTGTCACACTATGTTCACATGCCTGTGGGGAGTTACCACAACTTCTTATAGATGCTTTATAATGAAGTATGAAATGCCAGTACATGCAGCAAAGTACACTATCAAATTTTCCCTACCATAATACTGGACTCTTTACAAGGAAAGCATTTGTGAGGTAACTGATGACGTGAATGGCATGCCTAGCACAATACACTGTATGTCGGTACTTATGTAGCTTCAACAATGCAGCTATCATTACCTAACTTTCCCCATTACAAAGCACAGTATCATTTTACCAAACACAGAAATGCACTACTATATATAACATCACTGATGTAATGGTAAAGTAATACGCATCAATCGTAAGTGAACTTATGAGACTTTACAAGGCAAACATTGTGATGCAACCAGCGATGATAATGCGGCATGTGCTTGGTGTAGGTGTACATATGTACATAGTTTTAACAAAGCAGCTACTGGCTACTGTTGCAGAACTTTCCTTGAAGCCAAATGTGGAAATGGACTATATGTAGCACAGAGTTTGGGGTTTGCCTTTGTGATTGCCGACTTTGACCCCTGCTTGTTGAGCTGCCCAGGTAGTTTGGTGGAAAAGCACTCTCTATTGACAAAACAGGTGGAGGGTTAAATGCACCCTGCACCTCAGATTCATTGCTGCTACCATTGATTGCCTTAAGTGCTGTACATACAAGGTAGCAGTGCCCGTGTACTTCGATACCTTTTGCAATCATATGCGAGCGAAGCGAGCCCACTTAGTCCGCTCTGCTTAATCTCATATCTCGCACTATGATACACGCAACAAAAGGACACTAGAATGGTGAAGAAAACAAAATAAAAAGCCTATCTCTAAAACCCCTTACCTAAAAGGTTGGAGAGCGTTTTATTTACCGAGGCCATGTCCGCCATTTCTTTGTTAATTTTTCAAGACTGACACGCCCATGTGTTTTGTGATACTATGCACATGATGATGATTAAAAAAAGCCTGGCATAAACCCTCTCCACTACTTTGGCCTAGCAGTACAAACACTCTTCAACAAGTGCACTACCGTCAGCAGATGCCGAGTCCGATTCTTGCTCTGTCAAAATACTTTATACGCCACTTATGTTTATAGCTATCCTCATTTTCAAATTCCCAAGTGTGGGTGAATTATTTTTGCTTCATGAGACGCTTGGTTCTGCGCTGAGGGTTTGCACTTTTAATTAGTGCTTTTCATTGTCTTCTGTACATATGAAGGCTTTATCCAGTCCAGATAACATGGGTACTGCAGCCTGTACTAGAGGTATATACCAGGACCAAGCATGGCAGTTTGGCATTTGGATGGTCCTGTAGTCATCAGGTCTTGGGTGTAGCTAGCCAAAGGCTTAATCCTATGGCAATGTCAGAGATTGAGCAACTTAAAGCAGTAAACTGCAACATGTTACCAGAAATATTTTCTCTGCAGGTTCCCATAGACCAATGAAGCCAACCTCAACTAAGGTACACACCTAAACACATTTGTGTGCTCCAAAAATCCGTAATACATCAGGAACTAAGTTAAATCCCTCAAAGTGACCACACAAATCATTACTGTGCGTCAATAAGATGTTTCATCATAATTATTTGCTTGTTGGCATACAGCCATACTCTAATACAGTGGAACCCCCCTCTAAGACGGACAACTTAGAGCCACAACATTTTGTCCATTATAGCGGGGTGTCCTTTATGGAGGGGTTTTGCCTGATTATACAGTATTACACAATTTAATGTCACTAATTCACTGTTACAACATCCTTATAAGCACTAGGCCTGAGCTAAATATTCACTCATTCTTGCCTATTATTCATTTGTTTTATTCATCCTACACTCTCCTGTTATTCAAATTAGCCTTGCCTATTATTCAAGTGATTATTGCCCATTATTCAAATAAATAACCATCAAAATTGCACAAAAAGGTGGACAACGGACAAAACTAACGCACATGTGACATGGGTGATATTGATGATAAACCATGTTGTGAGAAAAAGGTGGACAATGAACATAGATCTTGATCACAACTGAGAGAACCGATTGACAACGGTTCAGATTCAGGGCTCTCGCTCTAGGCCATCTGTTAAACACGCGATATAGGTCAAAGTTCTTTTGCGAAGCTCTACGCGCATGTGCAGTGATGGACAGCTCACCGTGTACGCCTATTATTCAACAAACAAAATAGTTTACCTATTATTCAAAACGTTATTTGTGAATAATTAGCTCAGGCCTAATAAGCACTCTAGACAAGATTAAACGAGATTATGATGATGATGATGATGATGACAGTAGTCAAAGTCTATAGAAAGTACTCATCCAGTGTACTCTGTCTACCCAAAGCTAAGGTATTGTAGTTAAGGCGCTACTACGCAGAAATCAACATCAGAGAATTGCCACCGAGTCCGCTGAGGAGAGAGAGGGTCGACTACAGTCAGTATACGACGCAGGAATCATGTGCTACTTGCGCATGCGTCAGGATAACGTGCTTCTACACGGTGCTATAATTATAGGATGGCTCGTGCTCGCTCCCGCTCGCCAAAAATGCCATGCATTCGCCTACTAGTACGAACTAGTTGAAGCTCTTCGCACTGATGGACGTCTCTAAAGCAGTTTCTGTTGTAACCATGTTGTTATTTATAATTCGTTGGCAGGGGTTGTGGCAAACTGTCCGTTACGCGGGGTTTTTTCTACGTTGAAAAGCGGATTGGTTTTACTGTCCGTTAGCGGGGTGTCCGTTCTGGAAGGGTTATGAATGTACGGAACTCTATGATAAAACAATCGAGACCTGCCGAGTTTGTCCGTTATAACGGTTGAAAAGCGGATTGGTTTTACTGTCCGTTAGCGGGGTGTCAGTTCTGGAGGGGTTATGAACGTACGGAACTCTATGATAAAACAATCGAGACCTGCCGAGTTTGTCCGTTATAACGCGGTGTCCGTTCTAGAGGGGTGTCCGTTAAGCGGGGTTCCACTGTAATGTAATTTGCCCATCATTTGTGTTTGCAGAACCACAGACTACTACCAAAAAGATCTAGCTGTGAAACGGAAAGTTACTTGCATGTCCACAAATACAAGACTGAAATGGCAGGAAGGTGAGTAGTCCAGCCGATTTAACCCTTTGCCAGTCACGGTCATATAAATATTATGCCCAGAGCCTCCATAAATCCATACAATAGGGCTATAATACTAGACGATATTATGTTATACCTGCTGATTTAATAAGATACCCATGGCGTCCAAAGGGTTTTAAATCTTTAGCAATAGCATAAACAAATTCGTCTTCTCTCTTTGATTGCAGACATGTAACAACATCACGGAATAAAGCCATAAACACTGATGACTTGAACACATAGTATAGTAATCCATCATGTCTAGTGCAAATGATATCAGGCATAAAAATATAATAATCCAGGGTCCCAAACAACCAGTCTCTCAGGCTGAAGACTGTCTTATAATCTGTTAAAATGGAAATTCACAAAAGTTAAATCTTTTTGGTAGTAGTCTGTGGTTCTGCAAACAGACTAGGACAGTGAAGACTGACGGAACCACTCTTTTGTGAATTTCCATTTTAACAAGGCATAAAAATGGCATTCTTCTGAACTAATCGTCTGTAACAGTTCTGTATATACAACCTGCATAAAGAAAATGTTATTCAGCTCCGATAGCGTTAAGTAAACCTCAAACGGCAAGTAGTAGCCAGCAAACAAGTAGTAGGAACAAACCTTTCAGAAAGCAGGAAATGTCTGATTATAATACACTCGTACTTTACTAACAGTCGGGTGGAGTTTCCTGCATATTTCATGCACACTTAAATATGCCATAATTTATTGCAGTGTAGAGCTGGACTACCACATTCGTTTAAGAAAGCAGGAAATGTCTGATTATAGTGCACTTGTACTTTACTAACAGTCGGGTGGAGTTTCCTGCATATTTCATGCACATGCCATAATTTATTGCAGTGTAGAGCTATACTACCACATTCGTTTAAGAAAGCAGGAAATGTCTGATTATAATACACTCGTACTTTACTAACAGTCGGGTGGAGTTTCCTGCATATTTCATGCACACTTAAATATGCCATAATTTATTGCAGTGTAGAGCTGGACTACCACATTCGTTTAAGAAAGCAGGAAATGTCTGATTATAGTGCACTTGTACTTTACTAACAGTCGGGTGGAGTTTCCTGCATATTTCATGCACATTTAAATATGCCATAATTTATTGCAGTGTAGAGCTGGACTACCACATTCGTTTAAGAAAGCAGGAAATGTCTGATTATAGTGCACTTGTACTTTACTAACAGTCGGGTGGAGTTTCCTGCATATTTCATGCACACTTAAATATGCCATAATTTATTGCAGTGTAGAGCTGCCTGATTATACAGTATTACACAATTTAATGTCACTAATTCACTGTTACAACATCCTTATAAGCACTAGGCCTGAGCTAAATATTCACTCATTCTTGCCTATTATTCATTTGTTTTATTCATCCTACACTCTCCTGTTATTCAAATTAGCCTTGCCTATTATTCAAGTGATTATTGCCCATTATTCAAATAAATAACCATCAAAATTGCACAAAAAGGTGGACAACGGACAAAACTAACGCACATGTGACATGGGTGATATTGATGATAAACCATGTTGTGAGAAAAAGGTGGACAATGAACATAGATCTTGATCACAACTGAGAGAACCGATTGACAACGGTTCATATTCAGGGCTCTCGCTCTAGGCCATCTGTTAAACACGCGACATAGGTCAAAGTTCTTTTGCGAAGCTCTACGCGCATGCGCAGTGATGGACAGCTCACCGTGTACGCCTATTATTCAACAAACAAAATAGTTTACCTATTATTCAAAACTTTATTCGTGAATAATTAGCTCAGGCCTAATAAGCACTCTAGACAAGATTAAACGAGATTATGATGATGATGATGATGATGACAGTAGTCAAAGTCTATAGAAAGTATTCATCCAGTGTACTCTGTCTACCCAAAGCTAAGGTATTGTAGTTAAGGCGCTACTACGCAGAAATCAACATCAGAGAATTGCCACCGAGTCTGCCGAGGAGAGAGAGGGTCGACTACAGTCAGTATACGACGCAGGAATCATGTGCTACTTGCGCGTGCGTCAGGAACACATAGTATAGTAATCCATCATGTCTAGTGCAAATGATATCAGGCATAAAAATATAATAATCCAGGTCCCAAACAACCAGTCTCTCAGGCTGAAGACTGTCTTATAATCTGTTAAAATGGAAATTCACAAAAGTTAAATCTTTTTGTAGTAGTCTGTGGTTCTGCAAACAGACTAGGACAGTGAAGACTGACGGAACCACTCTTTTGTGAATTTCCATTTAACAAGGCAATAAAATGGCATTCTTCGAACTAATCGTCTGTAACAGTTCTGTATATACAACCTGCATAAAGAAAATGTTATTCAGCTCCGATAGCGTTAAGTAAACCTCAAACGGCAAGTAGTAGCCAGCAAACAAGTAGTAGGAACAAACCTTTCAGAAAGCAGGAAATGTCCTGATATAAATACACTCGTACTTTACTAACAGTCGGGTGGAGTTTCTGCATATTTCATGCACACTTAAATATGCCATAATTTATTGCAGTGTAAGAGCTGGACTACCACATTCGTTTAAGAAAGCAGGAAATGTCTGATTATAGTGCACTTGTACTTACTAACAGTCGGTGGAGTTTCCTGCATATTTCATGCACATGCCATAATTTATTGCAGTGTAGAGCTGTACTACCACATTCGTTTAAGAAAGGCAGGAAATGTCTGATTATAGTGCACTTGTACTTTACTAACAGTCGGGTGGAGTTTCCTGCATATTTCATGCACATTTAATATGCCATAATTTATTGCAGTGTAGAGCTGGACTACCACATTCGTTTAAGAAAGCAGAAATGTCTGATTATAGTGCACTTGTACTTCTCTACAGTCGGGTGGAGTTTCCTGCATATTTCATGCACACTTAAATATGCCATAATTTATTGCAGTGTAGAGCTGGACTACCACATTCGTTTAAGAAAGCAGGAAATGTCTGATTATAGTGCACTTGTACTTTACTAACAGTCGGGTGGAGTTTCCTGCATATTTCATGCACACTTAAATATGCATAATTTATTGCAGTGTAGAGCTGGACTACCACATTCGTTTAAGAAAGCAGGAAATGTCTGATTATAGTGCACTTGTACTTTTACTAACAGTCGGGTGGAGTTTCCTGCAGATTTCATGCACACTTAAATATGCCATAATTTATTGCAGTGTAGAGCTGGACTACCACATTCGTTTAAGAAAGCAGGAAATGTCTGATTATAGTGCACTTGTACTTTACTAACAGTCGGGTGGAGTTTCCTGCAGATTTCATGCACACTTAAATCCATATTGCAGTGTACGTGTCCACACTAGAAGGAAAGCTGGTCTACCAGATTCATTTTGAAAGCAGGAAATGTCTGATTATAGTGCACTCGTACTTTACTAACAGTCGGGGAGTTTCCTGCAGATTTCATGAAAAAACATGTTTATAGCATACTTGCTAAAACAATAATATGAGGAAAAGAAAGAACCTTAAACCCCCCCCCCCCCAAATTAATAGACTCATAGCAATATAAAAACTCTAAAAATTTACACAGTTCGACGACCATGCAACTTAGATAGAAAAAACGTGTGATTACTCTAAATAACGCACAACATATACACGTGTAAGAAAACAATATTAAAATGCACACTTCAATGCCATATTGCAGTGTATGTATCCACACTAGAAGGAAAGCTACTCTGCATGAAGAGCTGTATGAAATGTGAACACTTGGTGTGTCCTGGGTACCGGGGGGGGGGATAAGGGGGGGAAAAGGAGGGGGGGAAAGGGGGGAAGGGCAAAAGGGGGAAAGGGAGAGAGGGGGGGGGGGGAAGAAAGGGAAAGGAAGAGGAGGGGGGGGAGAGGGGGAAAAGAGGGGGAGATCTGCCCAAGAAAATTAAAGAACAAAAAAAAAAAAACAAAAATGGATACGAATGCGGGTTAAAGAGAGGGTGACAGACCACGTACGACAGGGAAGCGCCGCCGTATAACGAGGGAAAAAGGAGATAATTACAGTAAAAGGTACCGAAAATGCTAAGAAAACATAATAAAATGCACAACTTAAACCAAGGTCGACACATATTTGTGTGAAAGCAGGGGGGAAATAATAAGAAGGAACCGGGCTACGCTGCATAAGACAGCTCTTCTGTTACCAGACACATTGTTTAACACGAGTTGTGTGTTTGCTCACATGAGGTAGCTTCGATGTCACGTCGTACCCTGCAATGTCCGACCCCTGGCGACAAGGACCCCGCTATCCGTGGCCCCGACTTACGATTCATTGCAGGCCGATGACGTCCTATAACCCAGTTAAAGTTGGAGAATTCATATCGTAGACGTGTCGGCAATCGTTATTCGGAGCCTCCAATCTATCCTCTGAGTATAAAACTCATTTCGGAGGGAAAAACTTACCCAGCATACTAGATGGTTCTATTAGTCGTTCTCCCCCTATACCCCAATTGATGAATGATCAATCAGAAAATCTTGTAAAACTGCGCAATAGGGCTCCAGCTACTCCTGAGGGAAACTTCGGAGGGAGTGCACACTTCAGACAAACCCCCCCAGCTACTACCAAGAGTGTTGTCGAATGTAAGCGGTCGCCCTTTCCCGCACCCCGAGTTCTTCCATACCCTACTGGTCGTGATCGTCGCCTCAATCTTCAGCCGCATATATGTCCGAACCTAGCATGCTATCATCGGGGCTTTGCCCCTCAGTAGTTTCCCCACAAGTCTTGGCTTTCTTGGTCGTACCGACAAATCCCCGGCAGCAGCTCTAGTGATCCTACATGGACATTCCCTCATGTTTCCTCTGTAGGGTTACTAAGGGTCACTCTTCTTTTGTTTATTGCGGCTACCAATCCCCGCAGTCTGGAAATGACAAGCTTAACTGATAACAGACCTGTTGTAAGATGTGTTATTCACCTGAAAAAAAGCTACAACAAAAACTCTGATAAGCACAATGCATGAACACAAAGAACAACAACTAGGATGACTAAGGATCTGATTGAAGAAGATACAAAAATAACCTAGCAAATAACAGAGCAAATGACTGCAGCACCAAAACTACAGTGTGGGCACATAGAACTAGAGCGAACTGACCTACAGAATACACGCACAATAACAGTGCACACTACAAACACTCAGATCATTTTCAGACACATATTCCAACACATATGAAACTAAAAGATAACGACACGCTACAGAACTCAGCTAGATACCTCTTTTCTAACAAGTTTGCGTTTCCGTAGTCTCACACTTAGGTATCTCCCAACCGATTACCAGTAAACCACATAGACCACAACATTCTATTCTAAAACAGCTGTGTAGCTACAACAAGGTCAAAACCAACGATAGACCGACACACACAATGCACCTACATGAATAAGCACAGGCAGAGAGCCATACAAGGACATCGGATGACCTTAAAAAACGATAGAACTAGATCCCAATAGTGCGGAAAAAATGCGTAGGCCAATAGAGTCACATCCTAGAAGACATTTATGGTTCTCTTAAAAGTACTGACCATAAGCCCTTGAGGTCAGGTTCAACACAGCCATCTGGGTTCATCTTACTGTCAGGCCAATTCATTAATTTGAAGATATCTGCTTGTTTCTAAAACTCGCCTCTCTATTACAACGAAAGCAGTGCCCAACAGCATATTAACTGTCATTACCTTATCACACGAGCAAATCTTAAGGATTCTGGTGTGAATATATACCTAGTATGTTCTTATGCTTCGATCTGGGAAACTCCAGACAGGGGTCCATCCATGTCAAGTAACCCTGCCAGGCACACTCTCTTTAACAGACGTCAGATCCAAGGAGACTATTGGTAAAGTAAGCAACTGTTCGCTATCGCTGCATAATGGGAAAACGTATGTGATGCAGTTCTCATCGGTACAATAACCCGCGTTTGTCAACGTACCCGCTAATCCATAATAACAAGCCATTTTAAAATCCCATCTGGCAGGAAACATAGCAAGTTCATCAGCAACTAACAGAGAGATCCGGCGCAATCGCCATTGCAGTCTTTAAAAAATTTAAACCTATGCGACGGGAGGGGAAACGTACCACCCAGGCCAGTTCGAGAATCCCGCGGCGTGCAGCATTCGTGCTCAATTTTATTAAGGCCGGGCACATGCACTGCCTTAGTGCAGTCAGTTCTTAACCATTAAATCTACATACAATGGTAGCATCTCTACATACGAGACCATTGCACAGAAGCATCCTTCCCTCATAAAACTGCTCAGTCTCTGACTGGCGCAGCGCATTCGGCAGGCTGCAATCTGTAATTAGTGTTTAGCATGTAACTCTATAGGTTATGCATACCGAGACATCTGTCTGTCATTAAACGTCCTCGCGCTCGTCACCGCATGCGCGACAAACCGGGGTACACCGCGCACATCAACTGTGGAAATTTCAGTAGCCGCACTACCCTAAGCGGGTCATGTCGCGTACACTGCCTTTACGACTTTACAAAATGCCAAAAATGAAACAGATTGTCGTTAAAAGTGCCGCCGGTTCAGAAGTTATGGTGGCTTGCAAACCAAGTGAACAAGCCAATATGAATGAAGTAATCAGGAGAGGAAAATAAGAAAATCCAGAGTACACTCCAAGTTTTTGCATAAATCACCAAACGTGGTTTCAATGCGTGTGACTTACCATCTTAGTGAAGTTTAAGAATGAAGATTTTCGTACAAAAGTGGCCGCGTTCAGAGAAGTTTATGCGTCTTGTATACAACACCCACGGATGTTACGCCAAGGGGCGGGCAGGCGTCTAATTAACGTGCATTATGCTCAACTAGTCTCAACACTATCGCAGTTATCCCGGTCTTATCCCTGTCTGGCGCGGATCACGAGTCTTTTCAAATCAAGATTGC
The DNA here is from genome assembly GCA_030341885.1 of Geodia barretti. Classification (NCBI taxonomy): domain Eukaryota; kingdom Metazoa; phylum Porifera; class Demospongiae; order Tetractinellida; family Geodiidae; genus Geodia; species Geodia barretti. The sequence continues at coordinate 4,499 of CASHTH010003969.1, read as the reverse complement.
GGGGCGGGACGGGTATTACATAGTTCATTCGGCAGAACATGACTATGGTAGTACAAACCATGCATAATTCTACTACTGCGCCCAGAGCAGCCATACTCAACATATAATTCTCATAGTGAGGATAAATAGACATGCGCACACAAACATACTCCGCTCAGGCAAATGCTACGCACAAGCGCAGCATGCGTATAGTGAATAATGACCAAAACTGCGCTCTCTTGAAATGGGTGCGGGTGGCGGACCAGAAACCGGTATACAACTTGGAGTGGCCATATGCTAATTCGCACTAGCTTACCTCGACCTGATCCGCTTTATCTGTGTACCTCTGAGGCACTAAAAGTCACAACGAAGGGCGTGTATCGACTCCCGCATGCTATCTACTACTGTAGCTAGCCCGTGTCACACTCTCCGCGAGCTACTAGTGGCACATCACGAGTAAACGCATATAATAAGCCCAGCCCATCAATTAGCAGTACCGCGCATGCGCAGTTCGCCGAGGGTTTGCACTTTAGTGCTTTTCATTAAGATAAGCAAGTGCTGATTAGGTGTATTGGCTTTGTTGCCGTTTCTTGCCAATGTGGTCATCCAGGGATAATTAATTTTTTCACGCTTTCATTGTTCTAAAGCCACTGGTATCGCTCATACACATACGCCACCTCATAGCCTGTAGTAGCAGAATAAGCTCACACACACAGACGAAGTATTGATTGTGACCCAAGGTGAAAATGTCAAACAGGTCAATGATGCTTGGTTTTGAGACCAGACGCATGAACTATCTCCCAAAAATACTTCTCTGAGAAAGCTTGTGAGGGGATTTAGCTGGTGGAATGTCATGAAAAAACAACAGAAAATGATTATTAGGGTGTATTTCAGCTTGGATAGGTGTGAGGTTGAAAAGTAGAGCATGTGAGATCTCATATACACTAAACCCAATGCATACTGATGCCCCAATATTATAATGCCCGGAGGCTGTATGGTAACCAATGTCAATAATAATAGCGAGAGAGGGGAGAGAGGGAGTGACAGAGGGAAGGAGGGCGGTAGGGAACATACCTGTACTTTCTCCATCTTCCTGATACTCTGTTGTAGAGATACCGTACTTCTTTTATGAGAAGTCTGGTTAGTGACTGTAGTGATTGTCAATGTAAATGAAATGGAAAACAGAACAACCATACACTTACTAATGATGCAAGGAAGCAACTTGTCATTAGAACAAAGAACGCTTGATCCCAACCCTACATAAAATACCATGGCATTGGGCATCAATGTACTGAAATGTTTGTAGTCAGAGTAACGGTGCTTGATTTGTCTGCCCTGTCTATCTGTTACTGCCACCAGTGGTTACCATAAAGCGATGATGACAGGTTCAGCACTACACTACAACATTTATGTACATCAAAATGTTATGGTATCAAAAAAGCCAACATACTAATGACCCCCATGACAAGTAACCCATTTGCCGAGCCCAGCCCCAACCGCGATTGATTAAGGATGTGTTGGCAATCCCAGGAACGGGACTCTGGGCAAGGTGAAACCAACCTAGGTAATCGACCCCGGTTTAATGAGGGGTTCGGCTAAGCGGCCCAGACATCCGCCAACCTAGGATAGGATCGGTGGGAGTCGTATAGATATAGAGTGGTGGAGCTTGTCACCCTCTGAATCACAAGACCAGAGCTAATTAAGCATGTGTACAATGTGTAAACCACTGTCATTGTGGCTATGTTAACACTTACAAATTCATCAGACACCCACCCAGTGATGAGTGGGCCACAGGCTGCACCTAAAAAGGTTAAAACCCATTCGTGTTAAAAAACACAGCATATACATGCATTATACATACATACCAAGAGAGCCGATCCCATCAATGATTGCACCAACGGTTGCTTTTGCTTTAGTGTCGTCTTTCAAGGACTTGTGAGTTCCCTAGAATATCCATAAATACGTTTCTTGGTGAATTTATTTATGAAATTAAGTGTTGAAGCGAGCAATGTTTGTGTGCATAATGTACACATGAGCTGCATTTAGTAGCAGGTGCCAAGTTAGAGATACTATCAAGTGTTTTGAGTAAAAATTGCACTTATAATATTGCTTTAAAATGTGACACAGGGGGGGGGGGTGGGGGGGTGCTGAATCAGCATATTGTCTTGAGTAAGTGAATTTATTAGGACACCACAATACTGGTTGGAACCATAACTTTCTTTCTTGCTAACGGCTTCTGAATGAACCCGACTAAGCTTGTGGATTTACAATGCTCAGGAATTTTGGCTCAACTTTCCACTGCCCTTTATTACTACAGAACAGCAGTCATTGAATACAGCATTAGCCAAGCAACCGAGACAGGTATATACGGTAGGGAACCTTAAAATGTACATTGGATATTAGTGCTAGGTCCGTTTTATGAACATTTGCACTTCTGGTGAGAACCACTTATGCTCACTGCGACTAGCTCTGGGAAAAAACAGATGTTTAGGCCGGTATGTACACATAGGACTATCTAGTATATAGTGCACTATTTTTAAGTACGTATCTGTGTAGGTGGGTAAGTTTTCTCACCAGGTCATTAGAAACTGCAGTGGTTATCACAGCATAAGGTCCATTGATGAATAAACCGCATAACATTACCAAACCTTCATAACAGCATCACTAATTAAACAACAAAACTGTTTTAATACCACTTACACACAGTTAGGGCATATGACTCATGACCTACCGAGCGATATACGAAGAGCTGCAAAAAACAGAAAGTATACAATTCACCGTGGCAACTGGCTGCATTTGGATGTGTAAATATCACTAAGTATGGTATATGGGCATGGAACCTAAAATCATAGATGTATTGGGCTACGATAGGGTAAGTTCTTCTTCAGATTCAACACACATAACTCAAAAACATAGTCATAAAACTTTGTAGGGATGTAGACACTATAACTAGATTTGTACTTTTTTTGCTTGTAAACAATGTTGTTTACTGTAAACAACAGCAAATAGCTACAGGCAATACATTATAAAGGGCACTCATGTGTTAGTGTTAACTCATAAAAGGTAAGAGCTACGTGAATGAACTTTGCATACATACATATGTACTCAATCACCAGCATTACAATACATGTTTGTAAACAACAAAAATAGCCTCATTTTAAACAATTTACTTCCTCACTTCTAATGGTAGAGTGCATGGATATGAAACTTGGTACATATTACCATGAGAACCACATGTTTCCATGATGACTACATGATGATAAAAATAACCTTAGGTATATACTTCCCTTCGAAACCACCAAAAACTTACTAATGATACCGTGCATGGAGATGAAATTTGGTATGCACGCAGTTCACTGGTGGTAAAAGATCTCTTTAACCCACCATCCCTGGTTCTCAAGGCCAGGGCACCCATTATGCCTAGGTTATGCTAGCTAACCTCTCTAATGATGCTGCCCTACACTTTTATTATTCTATTACTAGTTATATATACATATTTGTATGAATGTGAAAAGTTATATTTTCATAAATTCAATTTTGATACCTTTTATATGACGGTTTTGTTTATTTTTGAAGGATGAGGTCCTCCTTTTTGATACTATGTTGTTGTTTTCATTGCGTGTAATGTGTCTCTACCATCGAGCACTGCGGCTTACGCATGTATGTATATTCCCGCATTAGTAAGCCCATGTGATTATATGCACCTTACAGCCCTCCTTTCTCTTCTATTTCCTTCTTAACAAGTGTGAGCTGTTACATGCGTATTACATCGTTACCATGACAATTACATGTTTGTAAGCAACAAGAAATAGCCTCGGGCACTTTTCTTAAAAAAATATTTCTTCATTACTCAAACTTGCTAACGGTAGCATGAATTGAGCATTAAACTTGGTACGCATGTGTATTACATCACTTCCATGAAAACATGCTTGTAAACAACAACGGCATTTTTTCTATTATTAAGTTCTTATAGGACAAAAGACAACGGAACTTGGCGGTGCGAGCAGGGCAAGCTTGAGTGGCGCTATGTAAACAAACCCGCACGAACAGCTTGCAGACCTACCGCCTGCACACTGAAAGCCTTTCTCTGTAAGTGTTTTGCTGTCAGCTCTAGAGGATGCACCAGTATTTCTCACCAACTGTTTTTCTACCACTTGGAACAACCCATTGATAATAGATGCAAGTATGTGTTTATTAATAAGCCTCTTAACTCACCGTAGGGACCGCAAAGTACATCATAGTTACACAGGATATCGCTCTTGAGTCAAGTACATCAGATATAGCTCCAGTAGCAATGCCACCTTTGTGTCAAAGAGAGAAGAATTTCAGGTAAAACTTGACTGCACTGCACAAATTGTTTATTAGGGACCTGAATAATCTTCACAACTGTTAATGAACTTTCTCAGTGTTACACAGAGTGATGCCCTACCCTATCCAAAAGTATCTGACCACTTCTTGATATTTCATTTTCATTGCCGAGCGGGACAATGTTCAACATTTCCACTAGTAGTAAACATATA